>JAFFST010051438.1:0-11420 GCA_022414735.1 Noturus placidus | reverse complement strand
TCGAGCAGAAATTTGCCCCGTGTTCCATCTCGTAGGTCGAAAATCTCGTAGATGGAGCTGCTCGTAGGTCGAGGTACTACTGTATATAGTAAATAGTGTAAGTGTATAGTACGTCAGCTGTGACAATTTAATATTTACTTT
Organism: Noturus placidus; assembly: GCA_022414735.1. Lineage (NCBI taxonomy): Eukaryota > Metazoa > Chordata > Actinopteri > Siluriformes > Ictaluridae > Noturus > Noturus placidus. The sequence goes on along the minus strand of JAFFST010051438.1, from coordinate 11,279 downwards.
CCGAGGTGTTTTCTGAACAGAAGTAATGTAGTGAGTAAACACTCCCCGAGCTGCACGCAGACCAACTAATCGATAATGAGATTCATTGGCAACGATTTTCATAATCGATTATTATAGATTAGTTGTTGCAGCTCCAGGAAAAATAAGACTTCTTGCTCTTTAATAAATATAAATTGTTAGAGATGACTAACTGCTGTGGTGTAAGAGAAATAAAATCACTTTTGGATGTGCTCTTATTGGATACTAATCAACAAGTGACAGGTAACTTCATCACACCACACAGTCATTGATTGTTTTCCTATAATAGCATGCCCGGTCATATCTTATACTTTAGCATCATGAAAATGTCGATCGACCTTCTGTCTCCCCTACTCACACACATGTATATTTCTGCTATATGAGAAACATTAAGGCCAATTATCAATAAATCAATTAGGGGTGAGCCCTAATTTGCAGTAAAGCACAAACACAGGGTCATTATTTTCCACCTGAAGCGTCAAAGTGCTGCCACTCAATCTCTGTGGATGTGATTGATATTATTAGGCTCCATGAGAACCACTTTATGCAAGCAAGCCCTGTTAACAACAATGATGCAAGATTTACCAACGTATGAACCACTTTACATTTACACTCTGACGGATTGTTTTAAACACTCGAGATAAATAAATCATCTTATTGCATGACCAATGAACAATACTGCTTTTTATCAAGCTAGCAAACTACTTATTAACCAGTTAATGGTTTGCACTTATATAGCGCTTTTACAAAGCACTTTACACCATCACACACACACACACACACACACACACACCTCCAACCCTTCGATTATTGGACAACTTGCTCTACCAACTGATCCACAGCCGCACAAAAACAAAGAATCAAAACAGTGATCTGCTTTTACCTAGTTAGTAAACCCCAGCCAAACCTATGCATAATGAATGAATCATTTGAAACAGTAAAGTGAATCATTCCTGATGCAATTCATATCACTCACTAGTTCTCAAACAGGCAGCTGAACTTGTGTGGTGTATGATAAATGTCAGAAGTTAACCGGTGGAGAGAGAAATTAAACTTAAAAAAAACAAAAAAAAAAAAAAACACCCTGCCGGGTTTACCCTATATCACCATCACCATGGGGATAACCTGCAGTAAATACATAACCAAACCTTCAGTACCGGGAACATATCCATTTTTGGAGGAACTGAAAGTTGTCTTTACCTTTCGCAGTTCACATTTATAGAGGAAGTAACACCTGGCATGTGGAATTATTTTGTTGTTAATCCATTAGTCAAGCAGTTGATGTTATACTGATCTACAATATGCCAAGTTCATCTGTTTACATGTAGTTTAGCAACTAGATTTGGACCTTTAAATCTACTATCTCACAATACCCTTCAGGGTTTGACAGGGTCTGGGCTATTCATTAACCAGAGAAAGGAAAGAAAACACACAAAAAACAACCCCAGCCTTTCTGATTGTTTTCATTTGGTATGCATGTTTACTGTGCTTCATGGTAGTGCAAGCGCTCATCCTGCTGCACTATTATACAATCTGCTTGGTTTTTTTTTTTTTTATTATTTTTTTTTTTTTAAACTGGTCACATTATTTAGCTTGCACGGTAGACTTAAGAATAAGGAACACGCACGCATGACGAAATACTGATAAAATCGAGAAAGATCAAGTGTGGTGCAAAGTGGCCATATCTCTTACTGTACTTACTAAAGAGAAAAGGATTATGCATTATGCACGCATGACACGGGGACAGAACGTGTCACCAAAACATTCACCAAAAGACATGATGATTTTTTATGTCGAGGGCACGAACAGAGTTTTTAAGAAAAGCTACACAGGGTTGCCTGTTCCTTCATATATTCCGTCTGTATTATTGTACTTCAGATACTAGTTTAGAACAGTCCCTGATCCCTCGGTCATGTAATATGAATGGCTCAGAAAGAACGAATCCTGATGCAGCCTGGTTTATGTCACTGACGCGATGATAACGTAATCAGCGTTATTCTAAATATATAGCAAGTCTTTATTGCAAAACTGGAACTTATTCTGCAGATCATCGGTTAGGCTTTGAGACAGGAGAAAGATAGAGAGAGAAAAGAGTTTCAAGTACGACAAGGAGTATGACCATGTGACAAGAGAAAAAATAATAAAGGCAGAAGTCGAAGAGGGAGAGCCCACATCCGGCACAGTGTAAAGGAAATGCAACTGTGAGAGGAAGCAGCAGAAACACACTTCTCAACCTTGCGTGTCAAACACATACAGTCCCTCACTCAGCCTCAGACAGCTGTGTGTACTGGAAGTTTACATGCATGTTAAAGGAACGCTCACAGTGACACACTGCAGAAGAAAAAAAAAAATTACCCCACACATACTGTGACTGGAAGCAGGGTGAGCTGAAAACTACATCATGGAGAATTTCTCTCTCTTTCGTTTGGTTCCAAGTGCCTACTCGTTTATGAAACATGATTCTGTCTGATCAAACCGACATGATCCTATACTCAAACAGGAAATAGAAATCAGTGCTAAGCCTGGGATGAGGAAAAAGGCTTCGAACGGGTCAAACAAGTTCACTCGGGCTTCAAGACGTGGAACTACCGAAACGTTAAACTACATACACTGACTGACCACTTTATTAGGAACACCAGTACACCTGCTCTTTCATGCAAACATCAGATCAATTAATCAGGTTGCAGCGGTACAATGTAGAAAACTGCACCGATACAGAGGGCACAGGCTCACAGAAACTGGTTTTCCTCAACCCTATCTGTGCAGTTTTGGTGAGCCTGTGCCCAGTGTAGCATCAGACTCCTGCTCTTGGCTGAGAGGTGATCATGGAATCCAATGTGGTCTTTCTGCTGTTGTAGCCTGCCTCAAGGTTCGACAAGTTGTACATTTTGGGATGCTTTTCTACTGAACATGGTTGTGGAATAAAAAAACAAAATTGGTTATATGAGCTACCGTAGCCTTCCTGTCAGCTCAAACCAGTGTGGTCCTTCACCCACAGAACTGTCACCCAATGGATGTTTTTTGTTTCTTTGTATTTAGCACCATTCTCTGTCAAACATGTTGCATTTGAAAATCCCAGGAGATTCTCAAATTCTCAAATTAGTCCATCTGGCACCATTAGCCGAGCCACAGTCAAACCCCCCCCACACACACACACACACTTCTGACGTTTAATGTGAACATTAACTGAAGCTCTTGACCTGTACCAAGTGTTGACAGGTATTCCAATTAAAGTGGACAGTGAGTGTACAGATGATACTCTTTCACTCTGACATGCGTCTGTGCGCATGTGTGTGTGTGTGTGTGTGTGTGTGTGTGTGTGTGTGTAGGTGACAGTGTAGGACCGGCAAGAGAAATGCATACTCATATCCAAAACTGACATCAATGCTATTAGAATTTAAAAATAAATAAATAAATAGATAAATTTTTTAAGAAAAAGAAGAAGAAACAAGTTTTAGAAAAACATTGAGGAAGAATAAGTTCTAAAAAGCAGAGACAGATCTTTATCAGCAATTCAGTTTTAAATGAGATCTCAGTTACAATTTTAGCATAAAACACCTCGAGCGCATATGACTTCTTAAAATAAATACTGTTCATTTACTTAAACAGCGGTTATAATGGAGATTTTACTTTTTGATTCATTCTCAAGTCCCGCCAGGGCCATGTGTGTGCGGAGTTTGCATGTTCTCCCCGTGTGTCGGGGGATTCCTCCGGGTACTCCGGTTTCCTCCCCAGTCCAAAGACATGCATGTTAGGCTGATTGGCGTGTCTGAAGTGTCTGTAGTGTATGAATGGGTATGTGATTGTGTATGTGATTGTGCCCTGCGATGGACTGGCACCCTGGATGGATGGATTCATTCTCAAATTGTGTGCAGGGTAGACTTGACAACTCAGCTATTGTACTGACATTTTTAATATTAAAACCAAATCACAGTAATGTTAAAAAATGAAAAAAATAAAAATCTCCTCCTCGATGTTAGATCCCGTTTTAAACAGATTATTATTCGTGGGGGGTGTTGAGTTGTGATTATTTTGTGAGAATTTGGTCCCGTGCATCTTGGTCAACCAATTATGGTCAGTAATTCTGAAAGTCCTGCATCTGTATTAAAGTGCCCCTAAAACACCATGCTGGAAAAACATAATAGAACATCAGAAATCCTACAGGAACATTCAGCACAAGCGAACCACTCCATGGCAAAGGCCTTAACCTCTAATGAACAAGCAGTTTGACATTTCAAAGGCTGATGTCAATTTAATGCTTGAAGTCTCTACTTAATGTTCCACGAAAGGCTTGGTGTTTGTGCCATGCTTGCGAGTTGAAAGACTATAAAAACTGAAAAGTCCGTCTTTTACGACAGAATGTTCTGGTGTGCCCAGATTACCAACACTACCACAACAGAGACGCACTAATATGAAAACTGTAAGCTGAGCGTAGGGTCACTGCTGTGTGCTTGCCTTGAGCTTGCCTTCCTTTGAAAAACTAGTTCCAATAAAGTCTCTGAAGTGATTTTCAGTCATCCATCACGTCCATGATGGAACAGAAACCATTTTATTCCACACCAGCTCTGAGAGATGCGTGAAATATAATCCCATCCATCCAGCTGTGTTTTAACTTTTTTTTTCCACATAAACTCCACAGAGATCTATTCACATCCCTGATTCCCACTTTCTCTACACTGTGAACTACGTTGTAATTAAAACTGTGGCATAGTGGTACAACAGGTAGCGTGTTCCAGTCTCGCCGCTCCAGGTTCCTTGGTTTGAGCCTGAGCTCAGATTATTGTTTGTGTGGATGTTCCCTGTACCAGAACGTTTTCCCTCCAGGTTCTCCGGTTTCCTCCCAGCTCTCGAGGAAAGGCTTTGAATCTGCACTAAATAGGTGTGAATGTGTGTGGCACTCCATCCTGGATATACGCCTCATGCCCAGGGTTTCAGAGATGGGCGCCAAATCCACCACAACCCTGACCAGCTCACTGAAGTGGACACTGTGAAATGTACGGACGTTAGTTTTCTTGATATAATAGTAGCATACTGCTGCTCTTTTTCTTTTCTTTCATTTTTTGTTCACACCAGAATTTCAAAACAGAACATTGTTGCAAGTGGTACAGACTGGATGTACTGTACTAAAGATATTCAGGCATGTTGTTTTCCGAGCAGAGGTAAGCCGCACTCTGTGAAAGCATATCAAATGTATAAACGAATGTTAACGACTACTACTACTACTATTTCTATTAATGATAATACATGTTCTGCCCATGCTCAGCATTGTTTACTACATTATACACCTTCAACATCTAACCAATGTCATTCAGCACCTTTACCTGAAAGGATACCAGAGCATAGACATATTTAGCAACAAATAGAAGAGCTTTTAAGTGGCGGCTCAGTGGTTAAGGTGTTGTGCTACCATTGTTGAGTCCTTGAGCAAGACTTAATATATTGACTTTCTGGAAAAATCATTACTGCAGAGAGACACCGTGATAATGGTGTAAAGGAAGTGAGAGGGATTTATTAAAAGGAGGACACAATTGATACATGAGAGGGTCTTGTGAGAGAGAGAGAGAGAGAGAGAGAGAGCGCGAGGCTGAATATGGCTCTAACTGAGGAGGGGGTAGAGAGAACATAACAATAGCAGCAGCCCACCAGTTAATTTTATTATAACCCCCTTCCACCCCAACTAACCCTTCTCCCTCCTGCTCTTCCCCCAGTCGTCTGCTGCTGAGCTCAGTAGAGTTATTGCGAGTGTGTGTCTCTATGGCTCACAAACATTCTCTCTCCTTATCATATTCATTTTGTGAATGAGACACTGTATAGTCGTGCACCAGTCATGGCCAATGTATTGGATCCAAACAGGCACAAATGTTTATTGACCAGGACCACCACCACACACACACAATCTCAGTAGCTTTGTTTGCGTCTAATTCTCAATCTGGGCTAGTATTTTTGCTGCTGCAACAAAAACCAACAGTGGATTTATTATTAATGGCCAATAGCAGCCAGGTTTTGGTCTGAGCCTGCAGGGGTCTGTAGACAGTATGAATCTTATGAACCCAAGCTTTGTCCTCCCAAAAAGCACACACATGCACATACATGTGAACCTCTGACCTTCCTGGGGGGAAACTAGTCTATATTGTGTGCAGGTTGGGGGATATGAGAGACACAGTGAGTGAGAAGGGGAGTGGTGTGGGTGTCATTGTGTGTATACATGTTCAGTCAAAGAACAAAAACAGGGCCCCATCCTCCTTGCACCCATATGCTGCGAGACACGTGGGCCTGCAGGCTTCAGTCAGTCTGCACAAGACTTTCGATTGTCACAGAGTCCATTACCCTAATCTCAGTACCCCCCCCCCCCCCCCCCCCGTGTTTTCTAACCTAGCCTTTAGGAACACCATAGATAATCCATATTTCTGCTCTCTCCCAGCTCCCAACGCAGCTGAATCAGTGGCTCAGCTAAATCATTATTGCTCAGTTCAGGTGTCTAGAGAGCTGAGAGCGCAAAACATATGGACCCTGAGGACTGGACTGAAAAACACTCTGCCAATGGATGTCTACTGGACAACAAAGACTGCTCCTGTTTAATAATCACCTTCATAAAGCTAAGCCAGTGAATACCTCCAAGCTGAGGGATCACACAGTTTTACGTCAGTTAACTAATCATTAGCTCACAGAGCAGGAAGCCATCTGAATCTAAACTATGTTTAAAATACGACAGAATAAATATGAGCGCTTTCATACACAGAGCGTTTAGTGAGATTGATTTGAAGCATGGGCTACATCAGTATGCAGATGGAGTAGGATGCCTGAATTCTTAGTATTCATAAAATAGTAGGCGAGAAATACCCACCTGATCTACTGCTTCCACTGAGAGTCTGCAGTACGAGTCTGCAGTAGGTACTGAATCGAATGCAGTAGGTACGGTCACAGTACGCAATTTTGAACGCAGCCATGGTGTGATTATCATTCTGGGATGGTCTCAGATTGCCTGAGAGGTGACCTTGGTCTGTTTCTAAGCCAAATGTAGAGCACGAGTTGCATTTTTTGATATACAAGGCAGAATACAGAGCAGGAGTGCTTCAACATATTCCTGATATATGGGCTGAAGAACACAATACACTTTACAATTAAATAAATAAATAAATAAATAAATAAATAAATATTTGGAACAAGGCAGGAATACAACTTGAATGAAATGCCCATCATAGCAAATTCACTTATCAGCATCAGTTTTTGGAACAAATTTCAGCTCAATTCAATTAAATTTTATTTGTATAGTGCTTTTTACAATAGACATGATCTTAAAGCAGTTTTACAAAAACATAAACACAAAATACCTTAAATGTGTGAATTTATCCCTATTGAGCAAGCCAGTGGCAAGGAAAAACTCCCCAAGATGATATGAGGAAGAAACCTTAAGAGGAACCAGACTCAGAAGGGAACCCATCTGGGTAACAACGGAGAATGTGAAAGTAAAAGAAAGTTCATTATGGTTTTTACATGAAGTCTTTGTTGAACTAGTCCACTGTTCACTAAAGGAGACCCGAGTGCAAAACTGCATGTGTAATTGCAGTCCCAAGGCCACAGCAGCAACCGTAATCCCAGCAACCACAGCGAGAATGTCCATGTGGAAATGAGGTCCAAAACTATTTCATGGTACTTCAAGCGGTACCATCCTCAGCAATCTGCAGGCTGTAGCCTCCAGTCGATGAGAGCTGCATCAAATTTGATGCATTTCCACCTTTTGTTGATACGGGTTTTTGACACACTTTACAAATCACAAACATTTGATTCACACCTGATCTTCTGTATCAAACCACTTCCATATTACAGAGGAAACTCCTTTTTGGATTAATTATTGCTCCTCGTCTAGAGTTGAACCTCCCGCCTTCATGCCTGTTCTCGTTCCACATGTGAAACGCCCACGTTGCGGTGCTAAACATATGTCTTTAACAATATCATCAGTATCCCAGGATAACAGATTCTTATCACGTGGAGGAATTGTCCCGGTATATCATGGACGATCCGATATGGCCCAGCCCTATTCTCTAGTGTTATGTGGCTGTAAGTTTGATCCTAACGTGTCCCGAAGTGACTTCCTGATCCTGATTTTTGGGTGACGTTGCTACAGCAACCTAGAAACCTCAGTCTGGTGTTTATGCTGTCTGTAGAGATACAAAAACAACTTGCAGTTAAGCTTCCAACATGGCTGGACCTAAGACTAATAACACCTGGCAAACTGAACCTTGCCCATGCTTCACTCATTAGGCCATCTAGTCACTGTCTGAAGACCAAAAACAAAGCAAAACAGGATCACACATTCCATAATGCTGCTTAGTCACGCTGTACCCCGAAAAAGGTGTGTGTGTGTGTGTGTGTGTTATAGGCTGTTACATCATATGCATTATTCAGAGCTAGGGAAAGACCTTCCATTAGGAGGAAACATGCGTGTGAAAGACACACAGGAATAAACACAAACACTAACTCAGAACAGACCAGATAACAAACACAGAAGATGCACTTTACAGGTTTCATTCAAGATGTGATGCTTTGATTCTCTCCAAGTGACACTACACCTTAATGTACTGAAGCAGGAAGAACGTAGGCTCTCGCATAATCGTTTCCTCTTTCAGCGCAGGCCTATGTACGTGAAGCAGATGGAGGAGTATGCTCACCATTGTGCTGTGTCGTTACAAGGCATCAAGCCCCATTTCAACCAGCTCCTGTATTTCAAAAGAAATACAGCTGTTCAGTGTTGATGGTGTTGATGCTCATGTGCGTCTAGAGATCCCACATCAGAAAGAAAAACAGGAGCTTATTACGTTGTGTTTACTTTATTGTTCTTGATGCGCTGTTCTGATCTTTGGAGACAGATCTGATTTTTTTTTTCTTCTTGTCTTTTCTGTTTACATACATGTAAGACCTGACCCATGTTCGACTGAAGTGTTTACATCATTACCACACCGAAAATAGTTAGTAATAGTGCAAGGCTGGAACCGTCAGCTTTTTACCAGTCGCATGATTGTGGTTGTAGAAAGGAAGAAGCAATTCTGTTGTTTGCCCTGTGATCATCGTGGACTTTAACCTCTTTGTATTTTGCACTGAAGTGAGGTACGACCGCATCCTTGCTCTGCTACGGTCCTCGAAGACAGCTCAGTTTTGGTATCAACTTTGTGGACTGCTAACACAATCTTTCCTCTGGACTCCACTACGCTATGCTCTGGACTACCAGCAGCAAATAATGAATTTTGGCCTACGCCATCATTACTTTAGAATTAACCGGAAGATCAGATATGAGCATTTAGATATGAAATGTTTTAGATTTAGAACCTCATTACAACATATTAGATGTTCAGATCAGGAAAAAAAAAAGAGATCAGATCTGAGCACTTTACAGGTATGCGTTAGGAAAATTGGGGGAAATTTGGTTGGTAGTGTAAATGAGGCCTTAGTAGGTCCATTTAAGCGCAGAGGGCTAGAGAGATGTGTCACCATGTGCCGGGGGGGGGGGGGGGTTATAAAGAGAGTGCCAAATGAATTTAAACCTACAATTTTCTATATAAAACCAAATGGATGGAAGATGGGAAGAGTTGCCCGGAGATTTCATCCAACACCATTCATCACTGCAGATGAGGATTTCTGCTGTATACCAAGAAGATGGCTTTATCTGGGAACTTCTTCACAAACCACAAAAAGGGAAGTGAACTCAGTTTTTTTAGACATTGAGCAAAGCAAAAGAACAAAACCAAACCCCAGTAAGTAACTGTAACTGTGGCCTGTACAAGACACTGTTTAAATCTCCTCCAGCTTCCTGAGATGTTTCTGAACAAAACCACTAAGCTTCTTATACAGTCTAGCTCTCCTCAAAGCTACCAAAACACGGTATATTTACACTGGTAGCTGATAATATGAGAGAGAGAGAGAGAGAGACAGAGAGAGAGAGAGAGACAGAGACAGAGAGAGAGAGCAGGTGAAACAAAGGAAGTTAGCTAATTATTACATCCGCTTTGTGTCTTCTTCTTCTTCTTGACTCGGCTTTACAGCGATGGAAATGACTCACCTGCATGTGTAATGTCGGACAGGTCGTAATTCCTGGCTGTGCGGGGAAACTCCTTGAGTTTGCGGTTGGAAAGCACGAGCGCTCCGCTGGCCGCTGCCTCTTCCAGCGCTTTCTCTACGCTCCTGCTGGCCGCTAGTGTCGCCGGCAGCTGCGCCCCATCCCCAGCAGCCATGAACACAATACTAATCTCCTTTTCCTCTGGCCTTTTCACTTCGCTTAGGGACCCTCCTAGATTCTCATTGCCTCAGAGCTTAATCCAGTTTGCGACGAGCTGTTCACGGAGGTGATCTTACCCGGAAGCGATGTTAAATTCCACCGTAGGTGAGGCTCGGTAAAGTTAGCTGAAGAAGCGCCTCGCGCCGAGTTAACTGTCAATCTGGCGAACGGAGGGGGAGGGAGTGGGGGCGGGGCGGAGAGCTGCGCGAGCAGGGAAGAGGCGTGGCCATCGAAAGAGGAAAAGGAGCCTGCGAAGCATCTCAAACGACTCCATATTTGACATCCGAGTGCACTACATAGGATCTAATGTAGAAGCCTTAATAAGTGATGTAGAGCACTTAGTGAGGAAGTGATGGGATGAAGAGCCATTTGGTATTGAGCCCAAATGCAGTGCGGGCCAGCTAAGTACAGACAAAAAACATAAACAAGAAAACGGCATTCAAACAGACATTTACATGAGCTATATTTACAATAGATATTAACCTACATGCAAAATACACGTTTACGTTAACCATATTTACAATAGATATTAACATACATGCAAAATACTCGTTTACATGAACTATATTTACAATAGACATTACCCTACATGTAAAATACAAGTTTACGTTAACCATATTTACAATAGACATTACCATGTAAAATACACGTTTACATGAACTATATTTACAATAGATATTACTCTACATGTAAAATACTCGTTTACGTTAACCATATTTACAATAGATATTAACCTACATGTAAAATACATGTTTACGTTAACAATATTTACAATAGACATTAACTTACATGTAAAATACATGTTTACGTTAACCATATTTACAATAGACATTACTCTACATGTAAAATACTCGTTTACATGAACTATATTTACAATAGACATTACCCTACATGTAAAATACACGTTTACGTTAACCATATTTACAATAGATATTACTCTACATGTAAAATACATGTTTACGTTAACAATGTTTACAATAGACATTACTCT
>JAFFST010051432.1:1172-14977 GCA_022414735.1 Noturus placidus | reverse complement strand
TTGCCCCCGATGGCAAGCTAGCACCTTGCATGCAGCTCTGCTACCATTGGTGTGTGAGAGTGCTCTCATTTGTAAGTCGCTTGTAAATGTAAAATGATATTTCTGTAAAGCTGCTTTGAGGCAATGTCTATTGTAAAAAGCGCTATACAAATTGATTAATTTTTTATTAACATTGTGCGTCACTAACGATATACAACCAAATGCTAAAGGACAGCTTAGCACCTTCAATGCTTTCTCCAGGACACAGTGTAAAACTGACACCATTCAACTGTTGCAGCATCTTGCCAAAGAAGGCCACAAAGCCAGTCCCTCCAAATTACAGTTTGTGCAGTAAGAAGTGAGGGTCTTGGCTCATGATATTTCTGTAGAGGGAAAGAAACACTCAGCTGAAAGAGTATCTGCAATCCAGAAGATTCCCAAGCCTCTAACAAAGAAACAAGTTCTCTCTATCCTAGGTATATGTTCATATTGCAAAACTTTCATTCTAAACTATTCCATTCTAGAAGCACCGCTCAGAGAGATGGCATATGCGACAGGTTGGACAGCTCATTCTTGGATCCAGTAGCTGGAGGGTTTCCCCCATGTGTACGTGCAGTAGCAGCAACTGAGAAAGCTGTGGTGGCATCCAGAGACCTGGTACGTTACTCAGCAAACAGCTGCATCCATGGTCCCAAAACTCAAAAGAAAATAATCACTCCCTCTTTACAGCTTTCAGACTACGGTCCAGGAACTGTGTAGAGAACGCCACGTCCCTATGTCCAAACAGGACTCAGATTGGTATAAAAGGCATTGCTTAGAGAAGTAATTCCTAGATGGGGAACGCCCACAAAAATATCCAGTAATAATGGCACACCTTTTGAGACCCATGCCCTCAAACAGGTGGGTGAATATTTGGGTATTGACTTAAAGCAGCGCTGTGCAAATCATACAACAAGTGGTGGGGTGGTAGAGAGAGAAATGGGACACTAAAAAAATATTGAGCAAATGATGTTCTAAACCAGGCTTAAGATGGGCTTAGTCCCTTTGGGATATTGTTTGGGAGACCTCCACACACAGGAATTGAACCTGTGACAGCTCCTCTTTCCGATGCTGAAGCACGTGATGATGCAATGTTAAATTATTGTGCAACTTTGTCCTCTGCTCTGCACTCTATCCACAAGAAGGTAAAGGCAGCGCTTCCAGCTTTAGCCACAGGCCCATTGCATGATCTGAAAATTTTCACGACACGTAAACTGTACTCTTTTTCTCCAATGAAACTTTTCAGCAATAATGTGACAAATGACTCTTGCAGCAAATCATTTAACCAAACAAACTCAATTAAATCAAGCCACTGAATAAACTCAAGAATTCTGAATAATGATGTCAGACAAGGGTAACCTGCTGCCTCCAAATGTCTAATTCATCTGGGACTGATGCCACAAAATAGGTGAGGTACTCAATTAGCTTTGTCAAGTAGAAGATCCTACATCCTACATTAATAGTGATCACTAGCATGCTGCATTCACTCTGATCATCATTCTCTGTTGGTGGGCTATCAGCACTGCCAGAGTCAGCTCATTTTTCAAGTTTAGAAAATGAGAAGCAACTACTGAGAGCACATCAGTACTACTGATGTACTCTCAGTAGTTGTACTAAGCTACTCTGAATTCTGCAATTCACTGAGCTGCTGCACTGCTGCCAATAGCTCTTGAATTTGTCTGACGTCTGCTACTAGGTCCTTCACTCTTTGTCTGTTCTGTCATGTTCTGCAAACTACCTAAATTAAGCATCTGTCAAATACACTATGTAGCCAAAAGTTTGTGGACACCTGACCATCACATACTCATGTGGGCCTATCCCAAACTGATACCACAAGGTTGCAAGCACACAAATGTATAGAATGTCTTTGAATGCTAGAGCACTACAATTTCCATTCCCTTCTCTTCAACTAAGAGGCCTAGCCTCACTAATGCTCTTGTGGCTGAATGGTAAAATCCCCACGGCCGTGCTCAAAAATCTAGTAGAAAGCCTTCCCAGAAGAGTGAAGGTTATTAAAGCAGCAAAAGGGGACTAAATCTGTGGTCTGGTGTCCACACACTTCTGTTTATTTTATAGTGTATTTAGCAAATCCATACATCCATAATGTCAATTATAAACATGTATTATTATGTATGGCAGCTAAGTGGTGACAACACTTTTTTACAGCATACATGTGTGTTTGGTTGAATTTAAATAAATTAAGGGTTAAGTAAATGCTTTGTATAAAACTCAGATCTACACCATCAAGGATGCCAGGGATGCAGTAAGCGTTCCAGTTCATCCCAAAAGTGTTTAGTGGGGTTGAAGTCAGAGCTTTGAGCAGTCTACTTGAGTTTTTCGACTCCAACTTTAGTCTTCATGGACCTTGTTTTGTGCACAGGAACGTTATCATGCTGGAACATGTTTGGGCATGGTCAGGTGTCCACAAACCTTTAACTATAATAATTATAATTTATCAATTTGTATAGCGCTTTTAACAATGGTACATTGTCTCAAAGCAGCTTTACAGAAATATCATTTTTACATTTACAAGCGACTTACTAATGAGACACACACACACACCAATGGTAGCAGAGCTGCCATGCAAGGTGCTAGCTTGCCATTGGGGGCAACTTAGGGTTCAGTGTCTTGCCCAAGGACACTTCGGCATGGGATCACCCGGGCCGGGATTCGAACCGCCAACCCCACGGTTGGTGGATTAGTGGACAACCCGCTCTACCGACTGAGCCACAGCCGCCCCTGTGCACTCTATGAATACTTAGTGGACACCTTATTAGGCAGACCTACCATACAATTTACATATTCTTTTTTTCACATATTCAGTTCCTGACTATACCTTATTCATTACTTTGCACAATTTCAGTTGCATTTTCCATAATTTACCAGCTTGGTGCGTGGTGCCTTGGGCTCCTCTGTTTTATACTTCATCTTGGTCTTCATCTGCTGCCGGTGATGGATGACCGCACTCTCTTTAGGGCCCATCCACTGGCTGTCCTTTGTGGGCCTTCTGATTGGAGGGACTTCAGTTTGTTCTGCTTCCGGCATCTCCAGCACCTCACCTGCCCCAAAAAAAGAGCCAAAATGAGTGTTTAAAGGAGAGTAGCTATTAATTAGCTACAAGTGGTCTTGTAAGTACAGCCTACTAATTAATCTTTTAATATACCTATTAATCTTACAATTAATATTGTATCATGTGAAAGCGGAGGAATATGACATTGAATTAACGGGCTACCACTAAATGGATATTAAAAGGGACAGGGGTTTAGGTACTTTAGGTGTTGGCTCTTCTATGAACATTATGGAGGAAAATCAGGCCTGGCCACAGTAGGCACACAACTGGCAGACAGGAGGTTATTTCTTTATAAACAACAACTAAATTCCAGGGAAAAAGAAAATTGGCCAAGGGTGATGAAGGTATGAGGGGAAAAAGTTATTATTGCAAACCCTAAAGAACTTTGGCCCGTTTTTTCATGCTTTTCTATATTAGCCTATTGGACCAAATGCTGAGCAGGAGAGAGCTGAATTATGCGACTTCTATGAATTTTTAATAATCTGATTCAGTTACTTTGTGGAATCACAGCCTTATCATTCACAAATCCTTTACTGCTCCTTAATGGGATTTCTCCCTCTGGAATATTTCTGAATGCTCTTCTTTTCATCCATTCTCAGAGCCTGACTACTTTTTAAATTGCATCTCGTAAACTTGTTTGTGATTGAGATGCCAAAAATAGGAATATAGCATTAAATCAAATAAGCAAGGATTGAGACGACAAGGCAAAGTCAAAAACAGATCATCAATCCACAACAACATGTCTCAGAATTCATAAAAACATGGCTCAGTGCTGGGCTAGAGGTTACAGACTCTTGCTCCTCTAAATGGGTGGCTCCCTAAGCCAAACACATCTTGTCCCCTTCCACTCAGTTTGGATGCAGGACAATCAGAGTGCTCGAAGTGGAGGTTACCAGAGCAGGTATAGAATGTCTTTTGCCAGAACCCAAAAGTGTTCCTTGAGCCTTCCCATTCCCAGGTTATATAAGTTGAGGAGCATCTTGACTGTGTGTACACAGGGGTGTACTCGATCTCCAGTGGATGGGATGGTTCAACTCCAGTCATAAGGTGGGTAGGTATGGAGATACACGGTTGAGTAAATACATATTGAATGTGGGTGTGATTATATATTATGGGGGTCATTCAAGTTTATACAATACTGAATTCAAGTGCGGCTGTGGCTCAGTCGGTAGAGCGGGTTGTCCACTAATCCACTAATCGTGGGGTTGGCGGTTCGAATCCCGGCCCGGGTGATCCCATGCCGAAGTGTCCTTGGGCAAGACACTGAACCCTAAGTTGCCCCCAATGGCAAGCTAGCACCTTGCATAGCAGCTCTGCTACCATTGGTGTGTGAATGTGCTCTCATTAGTAAGTCACTTGTAAATGTAAAAATGATATTTCTGTAAAGCTGCTTTGAGACAATGTACCATTGTAAAAAGCGCTATACAAATTGATAAATTATTAAGTGTTTCATCACTTTGTAGGTACTTTTGAAAGGCTTTAATCAGAGTTCTCAGGTGAATCGTCAGACCCTCTGGCAAGGTTGCAGGGGTTGATGAGGGCACCTTAGGCTGTCTGCTAGGCTCTTATGTAGTCTCATCTAATTGTCTACCACTAGCACGTTAGATGGCTCTCCCAACCATGAAGACAGTGGCGATCGGTACTACAGAACACACTGGAATGGAGTGAGGCCTGTGGACGAGTGGATGAGGGAATTCTAGATATATACATCTAAGGGAAGAAACTTGTTCCAGTCATTCTGGTGATTGTGGAGGAAGCCCTCAGGAACCTCCCTATATCTTGATAGAGTCTTTCTGTTTGGCCATTAAATTGGGGATGGTAATTTGACTGACATTGATGAGTCAATTTAGCAAAAGACTTGCCATACCCAGGAGGTGAAATGAACACCACAATCTGAGACTATGTCCTCAGGCAGTTCATATAGCCTGCAATCATCTCGCCAGAGATCTGACAAGATCTCAGCAGTTTCAAGGGCTCTGGGCAGGCTTGGTCAGGGTAACAAGGTGGTTGGCCTTGGAGAAGCAGTCAATGATGATCAGTATGGTGGTGCGACCCTGTGAATAACGCAAATCACTGATAAAATCGATTGTAATATGTGACCAAGGTCATTGTGAAATGGGTAAAGGTTGCAGAGGGCCTGTGGGTATCTGTCATGAGTTATGGCTTTGGGCACAGACAGAGCAAGCATTAACATACTTTTTGACATTTTGTCTTAATGTTTCCCACCAGAACTTGTTCTCTACTAGTCTCCCAGTCCTTGTGATGCCTGGGTGTCTTGGTGCATGAAGTGTCATGAATTTATGAGAGGGCATCAGCCTTACTATTCTTTGAACTTAATAGGTGAGCACAAAGTCAAAGTGAGTGAAGAATAGTGTCCACTTGGCTTGGCATGAGTTTAGTCTCTTTGCTGCCTTGACCAGTGACCAGTGATGAAAACCACTGGGTATTTGCCTCTGTCCAACCAATGTTTTCACTCTTCCAAGGCTGCATTGATTGCCAGCAACTTCCAGAGGTCCAACTCCACATTCAGAAGCATTCACCTCCACCATGAATTGCAGGTCATGATCAGGGTGATGCAAGATTGGTGCGTTTTTGAACTATCATGTTCTGTTTAGGTTGGGGAACAGATCAGAATGTAATTAATAACACAAATATGCAAGAATTCCTAGTGTACCTTATTTATGAAGGCCTGTTGACAAGCCCATATGGCATGACCAGGTATGACAGATAACAAGTGTTGGGCCAATCGATGTTGGGTGAATGGGTAATTCTATCTGATGCACAGCATGAAAAACATAGAACTTATAAGTAGTAAGGATAAGGAAGACCAAGGAGATCGAACAACATAATCATGGATTAAGACTTCTGCAGCTATAACACATATGTGTTTCTGCCTAGATTTCAGTTGGTGATTTTTTTCCTGAATTTTAGTTACAGGAAACCACAACAAATTCCAAATAGTCTAGTGCTCAATAGGTGTTAAGTTGTGTGTGTGTGGTATTTAAGTATAATAGTGTCAAATGTCCTCAAGGCAAAATGGCATGTTGAATTACATAAATTGAATAAAAACATATTGCAATAACAATACATGAATTTTTCCGCCCAGCAATTTGACACAGGCTTAACTTTGGAGGTTCGGTATTCGAAGATATGCGCAAATTAAGGGGCCGCCTCTAAAGTTACATATTTGTATACATGTTTCTAATTTCAACAGCATTTACATTTATTTATTTAGCAGACGCTTTTATCCAAAGCGACTTACAAGTGCACACTCACACACCAATGGTAGCAGAGCTGCCATGCAAGGTGCTAGCTTGCCATCGGGGGCAACTTAGGGTTCAGTGTCTTGCCCAAGGACACTTCGGCATGGGATCACCCGGGCCGGGATTCGAACCACCAACCCTACGATTAGTGGACAACCCGCTCTACCGACTGAGCCACAGCCGCCCCTTGAAGGGAATGACTTGGTCATAAACCAAATCATGGTTTTTATAAAAAATCTATAAGGTGTGCATCATACCTGACACCTACAGGAAAACTGTGCAGTTGGTTTTGTGACTAAATCTGCAAAACATGACTTAGTACTTGGTGGCAAAACCCTTGTTGGCAATCACACTGAGGTCAGACGTTTCTTGCTGTTGGCTACCAGGTTTGCACACACCTCAGGAGGGATTTTGTCCCACTCCTCTTTGCAGATCTTCTCCAAGTCATTAAGGTTTCAAGGCTGACGTTTGGCAACATGAACCTTCAGCTCCCTCCACAAATTTTCTATGGGATTAAGGTCTGGAGACTGGCTAGGCCACTCCAGGACCTTAATGCGCTTCTTCTTGAGCCACTCCTTTGTTTCCTTGGCCGTGTGTTTTGGGTCATTGTCATGGTGGAATACCCATCCACGACCCATTTTCAATGCCCTGGCTGAGGGAAGGAGGTTCTCACCCAAGATTTGATGGTACATGGTCCCGTCCATCGTCCCTTTGATGTCCCCTGTCCATTGTCCCTTTTTCTGACCACAACACTTTCACCCAGTTGTCCTCCGGTGGTCAGATGAGACCAAAATGGAGCTCTTTGGCATCAACTCAACTCGCCGTGTTTGCAGAAGGAGTAACGCTGCCTATGAACCCAAGAACACCATCCCCACCGTCAAACATGGAGGTGGAAACATTATGCTTTGGGGGTGTTTTTCTGCTAAGGGGACAGGACAACTTCCCCTCATCAAAGGGACGATGGGCGGGGCCATGTACCGTCAAATCTTGGGTAAGAACCTCCTTCCCTCAGCCAGGGCATTGAAAATGAAAAGTAATTACTAAGTCATTACCAAGTACTAAGTCATGTTTTGCAGAGGGGTCAAATACTTATTTCCCTCATTAAAATGCAAATCAATGTATAACATTTTTGACATGTGTTTTTCTGGATGTTTTTGTTGTTATTCTGTCTCTCACTGTTCCAATAAACCTACCATTAAAATTATAGACTGATCATTTCTTTATTAGTGGGCATACGTACAAAATCAGCAGGGGGTCAAATACTTTTTTCCCTCACTATAGTTTTGCAACCAAAAACTAACCTTCCCGGAACATTGCAGGGAGGTTTTTTTTTTTTTTTTGCAACAACCTAGAGAGAACCTATACAGAAAATTGTCTAATGGTTATTTTTAGGTCAATTTAGAACATTGACATTTCCTTCAAGCAAGAGTTGCCCTGGCTGGACCCAGTTTAAATCTAATTGGCTCCTGAAGTACCCCAGTCCTGTCAATCATCTCTCATCTATGTGAAAGCATTCCATCAGCTGAGTCAGTTTGTTTAAAATTCAACTTAACCGTTTCTTTCTACCTCATCTCATAATGGCAGGTGTATATACAAATCAGCTGCTTCCAAAACCACATACTTACCTACTATAAGTATAGTAGGCGAAAAGCAGTATGCCAGAATAGTAGTATGTCCGAATTTTAAGTATGCGAGAGTAGGCGATATATACACGGATAGCGTACTGCTTCCGGAGCGATTTTGCAGTATGTAACAGATAGACACAATACGAGTCAAACAATCCCACAATGTAACTGGACTGGTGTGGACGAGCTCAGAAAAAAACACAGAAGACAGTGTCGGCTCTTTTTAAGTATTAAACCTTAGTTAAACAAAACTTGTTTAAACAATTCCCGAATAAACTGTTAGTAAACTGTAACTTGATTTTTGTGTTTATGATTATGTCGAAAGTCACACAGACAATGCTAACATGGTGGATGTAGTATGTCTGGGATTCTAGGTATAATACACACATACTGATTAGTATGTACTGCCTCAAATGCAGTAGGTACAGGCATAGTATGCAATTTTGGACACAAAAATACCCATTTTTTATCACCCTCGTCCACTTAAACTTCAATGGCAAGTACCTATTCAACACTTTAACTAATGTCTCAAAGGACATTAGTGTTGCTGTCACTTCTCTTTGTCTAACATTAGGAAGCTAGTTAGCTGCAGCAACACAATAGTTAGTTTATTAGCTAGTTACCTAGGCTAAGCAATGTTGAATGGTAGCTAGCTAGCAGGCTAAATAGTTAGGTTTCACACATTAGTTTATAGTTGACAGTTCAGGGAGGTAAAATACAGCAGAGGACACGTAAAACCCATGTTTGGTCATGTCACACCGCATCATTGTATTTGTCTTGTTTTTTCAGTAAAAAAAAATATTAATATAAATATATATAAAATATATCTTTAAAAATGAATAAATTCATCTGAGATCCAAACTGCAAAGGCTTAAGTGTATTTTATTTTTCTTTGAAAAGATTTACTACAAAATACACAAACACCTTGTTAATATCCAATGTATGTTTGCTTTATATTTTTTTAATTTATATTTTTAAGAAGATTTAGATTTATTGGTGTTGTGTGTAACATCAGACCACTAGACGGAGCCATGCACAAATTTTATGATGTTAAATGCCTATATAGTAAAGTTTATTTATTTAATTGTTCAACTAATTGTGATTACTTAATCTAATGAACGTGTAACTTATGTTGCCTTTTTTTCTTTGTTAAAATATCTGATGATAGTGGTGGAAGAGTAAACCTGTTTGATCAGAAGTTGATCAGAAGTTGAAAAATGTATCCTTTTTTATGGTTACAAATAATTTTTTTTTAAATGATAGTGTTCTTGCAAATTGTTAGCTATGAAAAGGTTATGGGTTTTTTTTTTATTATTAAATGATACAAAACAGTTATTATGTCCCAAGATTCATGGCTTGTTATTTTATGTAAACAATGGATCAACAAAAATGGATTGTGTGCTGATTATTTATTCATATAAACTGATTTGTTTTATTTATGATTAATGATGAATGAATTTATGAATGTTAAAAATAAATTATGAAAATTCAGGTTCAGAGAACATTAATGGAACGTTCAGAAAATGTTAGGAGAACATTCTGCAAACCTAAAAACAACATTCTATTTCTGTAAAGAAAACTTTCTTAATGTATGTCCTGGGAACCAAAAACTAACATTTCCAGAACATTCTGGGAATCAAAAATTGTTAGCTAGGTTACACTGTAACAATAGAAAAGGACATAGTACAAATCATCTTGACTATATAATTGAACTGGGCTTCCTGTTGGTGTGAATACATCAAAAGCTGAATGGCATGTTAGCATCACCTGTTAAACAGGTGTTTAAACATTTGGGTACATTCAGAATAGACTTTTTGGTATGAACAAAGGAGATTTTTTGAAAATACTATTATTAACCTATAAAGCACTAAAAGGTCTCGCACCACAGTATCTAAGCGACCTTTTGGTCTTCTATGATCTGCCACGCCCACTTAGATCAAAAGATGCAGGCTATTTGACAGTACCCAAATAGCGAAGGCTACAGAATGGGGAAGAGCTTTCACTCATAGAGCTCCACAGTTATGGAACAGTCTTCCATTTAGTGTTCGGGACTCAGACACAGTCTCAGTGTTTAAGTCTAGGCTTAAAACATTTGTTTACTCAAGCCTACCCTGACTTTGTTATGCTAAGCACAGTCCTAATAACCTTTTCTCTCCCTCTCTCCTTCTGCCGAGCTACACACGATTTTATGGAGATACTAGAGATCCTGGTCCTTTCTGCTCTCCGGACCTGCCTGATCTGTTTCGGATGTCCTACCTCTGGATGGAGCTCTTATCTACTCCAATTCCAGACTGCTGGGACCACGGCTGCTTCTAAGGCCAAACAGATTTCATATAAATCAATAATGAACTCTTTCACACTATCTGTTGTAACCCAGATGAGGATGGGTTCCCTTCTGAGTCTGGTTCCTCTCAAGGTTTCTTCCTCTTAAACATCTTAGGGAGTTTTTCCTTGCCACTGTCACCACTCCATGGCTTGCTCAGTTGGGATAAAATCACACCTTTAATATGTGTATACCGTGTTTATATTTCTGTAAAGCTGCGTTGAGACAATGTCTATTGTAAAAAGTGCTATACAAATAAAATTTAATTGAATATTAAAATCACCAACGATCAATGCTTTATCTACAGAAACAAACAGGTTTGAGATAAAAGTCTCTGGCTTGCTCATTAAGGATAAATTTATCAATTTAAAATGTATATCCTGAATTTACTGTATACATTTATGTAAAGCTGCTTTGTGACAAATGTCCATTATTAAAAGCGCTATTGTTATGAATTGCCAGAGGGAGCTCTGAACTTAAGTTCCCAGCAGCCACTGCACCTGCATCACATGACCACCTGCACCTGATCCTTATTCCTGTTAAAGTGCACCTGTGTGTATATAATCAGTTTTCACCACATTCTTTGTCTTGCTTTGTTCCTCCTCTGTTGTCAGGTTATGCTCTCTTGCCTTGTATGTATTGTATTTTTATGTTGTGTCCTCATCTTTATTAAAACTTTAAATCTGCACGTGCGTCTGTCTCTGAAGTCTCCATAACTGTGACAGCTATACAAATAAAACTGATCCCGATGGGAGCAGCCGAAAGAGAAAAAAAGATTGAGGTTCACACTCAAGTAGTTTGATACCAAAATTGTGAAGCTAGGGAAAAATTCCTAGGTCAAGTTCTCAAAAGTAGGTTTTGTATATTAAGCAACTTATCAAAAATGTGCATGGACAGAACTAAATGGTCCATAAAGGGGGCTACGAGACAAAGCATGGGAAAAATAAGTTTGACTGTACCCCTTCTTTACCTTTTATTTTTTAGTGTTAACCAAGCAGGAGCCCCACCTGAGTCTATTGAAAGCCATGATCACCTGATTAAACAGCTGGATTCAGGTGTGGCTCCTGCTTGGTTGGAATGAAAACCTGCACCCACACCGGCCCTTTCCGGATACGATTGGACACCCCTGACTTATAATAATGAGATGCAGAGTAAGACCTGACCATTTGTACCAAATGTTCCAACAATAATTGGATCCAGTCTGTCTTTCCCATGAAATGTGCTTATTTCCTCTCTTACTCTGACATGTCTGAAGCTACAGGACACACTGACAGATTTCTCACAAACTATACTCCTTTAACAGCCACTGTGAAAAATGTACAGCCAGAAAGGGTCAAGGAGAAGTCCACCTTTCTAATCAATCTCTATGTTTTATTATAGAAATAAACAAGAATATATTCAAACATATTCAAAATATGATGGTAGACAATGTGTGTGTGCGTGCGCATGTGTATACGTGTGTGCATGTGTGTGCATGTGTGTGCGTGCGTGTGTGTGCGCGCGTGTGTGTGTGAGTGCGTTTGCGTGTGTGCGCGTGTATGTGTTCGTGTGTGTGCGCGTGCGCGTGTGTGGGTGTGGGTGTGTGCGTGTGTGAAAATAACGTGTATTAGAAAAAAATCGACTCTTGCACTCACTATTAAAGTCTGCAATAAATCCTTGCGCAAAATCTGCGACTCCACGCATACCTGTGGAATGTGTGTAGAACTGAGAGATGTGAGGTGAGTACACTTACCGCTGAGTTCAGCGCTCACCGTGCTGGGCTCAGTGTCCGCTCGGAGTGCGCAGAGACCGAGGCCGCGCACCAGCTGATCCAGCGGCAGCTCCGAGTCCGGCTCGGGGTAACAACGGAGGCCGCTGGCGCAGCGCGGGGTGTACACACCACACGGCTCTCCGGCCCGGCGTGCACAGACTGGGCAGCAGCCGCAGCCCGGCTCACGCACGATCTCGCCGCAGTTCTCTGCAGGGAGTGTGGGACACGCCGCCTGGTGCTCGGCGCTGCAGCTTGGGCAGCGGAACACGAGCTCGGCGCGCGAGACGTCCGCAAACACCAGCAACAACAGCAACTCCAGCATTACGTACGACATTGTAATGAGGTATATTGAACTCCTCCGTCGGCTTCAGGTAAAGAAAGTAACAACAGAAGCGCGCTCGCAGACAGTGTCCAATCAGTGCTCATGTAGTGCTGACATCACACCACAACATCCTGAGAGGATCGCGCGCATCTGAGTCGATCTAAACGTGCGCGCATGCTGCGTGTCCCGCATGGGCGTAACCACGCACTCTGGGGGGGGGGGGGGGGCGGTCGTGACCCCAATATCCATCCATCTACAGGAGAAAATATGTCCTATATGTCCCGCTATAATTTTCCCTGCCAATGGAGCTGTCTTTTCTTCATCTATACTATTTATTTTATTAATCTATTTACTTGTCTATTCCTTTTTAATATATTTCCGTTTGTTAAGGAATATAGGTGTGCCCCCCCCCCCCAGTTGTACACTTGGTCACGCCCAGACTCAACGCAAGTTTGTTGATATATTTTAACCGCTCTATTTGTAAGAAATGGAGACAGCAGTCGAACGTAAAGAAGTGCAGCAGAGCATACGAGCTTTTATTCAGACAGGAAGTAACTACATACATAAATAGTAGGTAACCTTAGCTTAGTATAGAAGGCATCACACCATGGCTTGGTTTGTTCTTAAGAATGTCAATTAACTGTTGATGTCACGAAGTAGGCTAGGCAAACGTCAGTTCCGGTTTTTAACATTAACGTTACATTCACGTGCACATCCTCCCGCCGAGTTCGTTGTGAACCCTCACGTTGTGACACTGTTATAAATGTGAGGAAAAGTGAGGAAAGTTGCACAGCATTTCGTTCATTTATACTACATTTGGCCTAAGGACAACTAAGTGATTTTACAGATATAAGGCTCAGAATAATGCTGAGGTGTTCTAGCTTGGCAATGAGAGATATGGAACTAACGTCTGAGTTGTGGCCATTGTTGTGACCATTGTTGTGGCCATTGTTGTGGCCATTTCAGCGTTCATTCCTGGTCAGTACAGAATGCCTCTTGCTCTAGCTTTACACTTGATTATTCCAACTCGTGTATTTTGACTCGTGTATTTTGCATTTCTTGTCTGAGTTGTTTTGGGATGATGAGTTTATCTGCTTTGAACAACAGTCCATCTGAATAGCTGACTTCTTCTCTGAAGTTCCAGTATGGCTGTATTGTTGTTGGTACTGTCCCTCTGTCCTTTGGCCATCCTTTTGCAATGGTGTTATTCAGCGTCTGCATTTCCATATCTTCTGCTGTCATTCTTTTAAACATTTCCTGTTTTTCCTCTGTCATGGGTAGCTGACGTGTAATGCAGTTCACAACCAGATCTTCCTCCAACAACTCCTCTGCTGTTTCTCTGAGGTAAGCACGGCTTAATGCATCAGCAATGTGAAGTTCTTTTCCTGGCTTGTATGTAACCCTGAGACTATACTTTTGCAGCCTTAGCAGCAT
>JAFFST010051431.1:466-12426 GCA_022414735.1 Noturus placidus | reverse complement strand
AATTTGTGTTGGGAGTTGTTTTGATATCCATGACAGCAGAGTATTTTTGTGAATTTTTTTAAACAAAAGATGACAAGGACAATTTTTACAGCCTTCTTTGCTCATATTTACCAAGGGTGCCAATATTAATGGAAGGAGGCACTGTACATGCCCCTTGGTTTGAAATATTGTTTTCTACTGCAGTGAAACCCATAAAATGGTTAAGTGTGGCTTAATGTTCAAATAATTTTGGGGGACACTTTAGCAAGAATGGAGAAAACATTCCAAAACATTAGATAAAGTGATAATTTGACACAAAAACATTTAGAATAAAAGTAATTAAATCCCACACTTTATTGAAAATTATATCATATCCTTATTTTCAGCTTTGCTAATGTGCTTGTGTTGCTGAAAATCACTGTGTGGACTAAAACTCCTCCCACTCTATGAGCAGTGATACGGTTTCTCTGCTGTGTGAACACGCTGGTGTTTGCGGAGATGACTCGCTCGAGTATAACTCTTTCCACACTGTGAGCAGTGATACGGTTTCTCTCCTGTGTGAACGCGCTGGTGTTTTCCGAGATGACTCGCACTAGTAAAATTCTTTCCACACTGTGAGCAGTGGTACGGTTTCTCTCCTGTATGAGTACGTTGATGTTTTCGGAGATGACTCGCGCTAGTAAAATTCTTTCCACACTGTGAGCAGAAATAGGGTTTCTCTCCAGTGTGAATGCGTCGGTGTACTTGGAGAGTACCCTCTTGACTAAAACTCTTCCCACAGTCTAGGCACTGATACGGTTTCTCTCCAGTGTGAATGCGTTGATGCAGTTTGAGATTAGCTTTTCGTTTAAAACTCTTCCCACACTCTAGGCAGTGAAACGGTTTCTCTCCAGTGTGAACGCGCTGGTGATCTTGCAGATGGCCCTTTCCCGTAAAACTCTTCCCACACACTGAGCATTGAAACGGTTTCTCTCCGGTGTGAATGCGCTGGTGTCTTTGGAGATGACTCCTTTGTGTAAAACTCATGCCACACTGTGAGCAGTGATATGGCTTATCTCCTGTATGAACTCTGAGATGATTCATGAGAATACATGTCTCATTAAAGCTCTTCTCACAATATGAACACTGATACGGTTTCTCTCCAGTGTGGATGCGCTGGTGTCGCTGGAGGTCTCTCTGGCAAGTAAACTTCTTCCCACACTCTAAACATCGATGCGGCTTCTCTCCTGTATGAATGCGCTCGTGTCGCTGGAAGTGACTTTGCCAAATAAACTTCTTCCCACACTCCGAGCATTGATAGGGCTTCTCTTTTGTGTGATTGCGCTGGTGTTGCTGGAGGTCTCCCTTACAGGCAAAGTTCTTCCTACACTCTGAACACTGATACGGCTTCTCTTTTGCGTGGATGCGCTGGTGTCGCTGGAGGTGACAATGCCAGCTAAACTTCTTCCCACACTCAGAGCATTGAAACGGCTTCTCTCCTGTGTGCATGCGCTCGTGAGTTTTGACATGACTCATTTGCCTGAAGCTCTTCCCACAATGTGAGCATTGATACGGTTTCTCTCCGGTGTGAATCCGCTGATGCTTTCTGAGTAAACTCTCTCGATCGAAACTCTTTCCACACACTGAGCAGTGGTGATTTTTTTCCCGCACTCTACTGCGAGAGATCTTGGAGTGGAAAGTATCAGAGATTTGTTCACTACTGCAGATCTCCACAGGTCCCAGATCCTCACATTTAATCTCTTCTGACTTCATCATAGTTGAAATGCTTGATGTTCTTGTGGAGGTTAAGTTGTGAAGTGTAGGAAAGAGGACAACAGGAGGAGACAGGACACCCCTCAAATCTGCATCAAAGAAAGACAAAAATTATTGATTTAATATTTTAACCAAATAAACCATTTTGCTATTTTCTATAAAACCGAAAATCAGAGCTTCAGAACTTTCCTGTCTGAAACGGACTGCTGTGTTCTGGAGACAAAGGACAAAGATCTGGTAAAATAACTTGGGTTGGTGATTCTGCTTTGGTCATTAACCACTTCTCAGCCAGGTACTTTCCCTTACACCATCACTTTGTTACCCTTTATAACTCCTGATATTTTATATATATTCTGGGAACGTTGAGGCAAAAACACACCCTGGATGGGACACCTTTCCATGGGATCCATTCAGAAATGCACCTACTATAATTCAAACATTGTAAAAAAAAAAAAAAAAAAGGGGTTTTCTCCAATATTGTCTTGCAGACTTCCACACACTACTTAACTCTCCTATATCTCATGACAACTACCAATCAATCAGAGAGTTTGGGCAAAAAAGTAAAGCATCTCATTTTATCAAGGAACACCTTTCAATTTTCCATGGTTTATAAAACCACTGTCACATATGGAAGTAGTGTTCTATTTCACTCTTTCTAAGCACAAGGAAGCAAACCCACAGAATGCACTAGTGGAAACGAAGATCCTGCTAACCATCTCGGTGCCCACAAGCATTGAGCAATTTTGCATTGTGGCAAGAATGCTCAAAGAATGTCTTCCCAAACATCTCTCAGATATGATGTATCATTTCTGGGTGTGGACACTAGTACCCAGAAGGTTGTGAGTTCAAAATTCAATACCCCCAAGTTGCCACTGCTGTGCACATGAGTACGGCCCTTAACTGCGCAGTTGTATAAATGAGATTAACTGAATGTTGCACTGGATAAGGGCATATGCCTAATGACAAATGTAAATGTATCAGTTTTGTGTGGGGACACTAGTGCACTGGGTATATGCACCGTCTCAACAGTGTCTGCTGCACTCTTGTTCATCCCTGAAAAATACATAGATCGGCCATAATATTAAAACCACCTGTCTAATACTGTGTAGGTCCCCCTTGTGACAATAAAACAGCTCTGCCCCATCAAGACTCCACAAGACCTCTGAAGGTGTGCTACAATATCTGGCAGCAAGATGTTAACAGCAGATCCTTCAAGTCCTGTAAGTTGTGAGGTGGGGCCTAGATGGATCGGACTTGTTTATCCAGCACATCCCACAGATGCTCGATCGACTTGAGAGCTGGGGAATTTGGAGGTCAAGTCAACACCTTGAACTCTCAGTCATGTTCCTCAAATAATTGCTGAACAATTACAGTGTGTCAGAGCGCATTATCCTGCTGAAAGAGGCCACTGCCATTAGGGAATACCATGGCCATGAAGGGGTGTACTTGGTCTGCAACAATGATTAGGTAGGTTGTACATGTTAAAATAACATCTACATGAATGCCAGGACCCAATGTTTCCAAGAGCATCTCACTGCCTCTGCCAGCTTGGCTTCTCCCCATAGTGCATCCAATGCACACGCACACCCTATCCACATGATGTAAAAGAAAACGTGATTAATTAGACCATGCCACCTTCTTCTATTGCTCCATGGTCCAGTTCTGATGTTCACAGGCCCATTGTAGGCACTTTTGGCAGTGGACAGGGGTCAGCATGTGCACTCTGACCAGTCTCCAGTTAAGCAGCTCCTTACACAGCAAGCTGTGTTCTTATACCTTTCAATCATAGCTAACATGACCTTTTCAGCAGTAATGCTATAGTAGCTCATGCTATGTATCAGTCAGGGTTTAGACCTAATCATAGCAGAGACAGTATTAGTTAAAGTAGTAAATTATCTTCTACTGGCCTCTGATCAGGGTTGTGTCTCGCTGCTTGTGTTACTCGACCTTAGTGCAGCTTTTGATACTATAGATTATAGTATTCTCCTTGATAGATTAGAAAATGCTGGCATTAAAAGGAACAGTCCTCTCCTGGCTCAGGTCTCATCTGACTGAGCATTATCAGTTCGTAGATGGAGACTTCTCCATTCATAGCAAGGTTAAATTTGGTGTTCCACAAGGTTCTGTTTTAGGCCCACTGCTTTTTATATATATGCTACCTCGCGGTCGAGCAGGCACAGGCAGACCGGGCACCTGGGCTGGACGGCGTCGAGATCGACCTGCTCAAGGCCGGTGGCCACTCACTTTGGGCAGCCATGGTGGACTGATTCAGCCGCTACCTGGCACAAGGCCAAATCCCTAAATAGTGGAAGATGGCCAAGACAATACTGCTGTTCAAGAAGGGCGACCGCGAGCTGCTCAGCACCTACCGGCCTATCACACTGCTGTCGGCTGTGTACAAGATCTTCAAGGTGCTGCACAACCGGTTGGCCAAGCAGTTGGACAAACAGCAGCCCGTCGAGCAGGCCGGATTTAGATCTGACTTTAGCACCATGGACCATGTGCAGGTGCTGAACCAGCTGCTCGAGCGGGCCAGGGAGTACAAGATGAGCTGGGCCTTCGTCGACCATGAGAAAATGCCTTTGACTCGGTCGAGATCAATGCTGTGCTGCTCGCCCTCCAACAACAGGGCATTGGTGATGAACACGTGGCCCTGCTGCAGGAGCTGAACAACAACTGCACCACCACCATTACCCTGTTCGACCGGCCGCTCAACATCGAGGTCGGTCGTGGGGTCAAGCAGGGCAACACCATCTCGCCCAAGTTGTTCAATGCATGCCTAGAGCAAATTTTCCGGCAGCTCAACTGGGACAAGGTAGGCATCAAGATCAACGGCCGTTGGCTCAACCACCTGCGCTTTGCTGATGACATCGTGCTGATCGGCTGCTCGGCGGTCGATGTACAGCAGTGGCTCGACCAGCTCAACCAGGCCGGTGCTCGGTTTGATCAATTGACCAATTGATAAATTTGACCAAAACCAAATGGATGCGCAACGAACAGGTGACCGATAGTACCATCCATGTCGGCCAGCACCAGCAAGTCGATAGTTACATCTACTTAGGCTAGGAGCTGGCCACCAGCCACAAGATTGGTCGAGAACTAGAACGACGATGTTGAGCCGCTTGGGTGACCTACGGCTCAATTGCCGAGACAACCACCAACAGAGCCATCGACCCCGATATCAGGGCCACCCTATTCAACAGCATCGTCCTGCCGGCTATGCCAATAAGGCCAAGAAGCGCTGGGCCGGGCACCTGATGCAGCGGACGGACGAAAAATGGACACATGAAGTCACCGTCTGGCTGCCGATTGACATCAAGCGGCCACTCGGACGCCCTGCAACACGATGGCGCGACTCGCTACAACGAGATCTGGGGCGCAATTGGATGGGGCTCACCCAGGATCGACAGACCTGGGCAGATCGTTGTGGTCTGCACTGACCACTTTTGGCCGGCGAAGACAGACCGATTCTCGATTCGATATGCTTCTTCTAGGTCAAATTATTCGTAAATATGGAATTATCTTCCACTGTTATGCTGATGATACACAGCTGTATGTTTCAGCGAAGCCAGAGGATAGACAGCAGCTTAGTAAAGTTGAGGATTGTGTAAAGGACATTAAACATTGGATGTTAACTAACTTCCTTTTACTCAACTCTGATAAGACAAATACTTTTATTAGGATCATGTGTAGCTATAAATAAGCTTTCTGATGGACTTCGTTTCATCATGTGCAGCACTAAAAGACCTTGGAGTGATTATTGACTCCAGCCTATCATTTGATGCTCATGTAGATAATATTATTAAGATAGCCTTCTTTCATCTCAGAAATATTTCTAAGATAAGAAACATATTGTCACTACATGATTCAGTTCATGCTTTCGTGACCTCTAGACTAGATTACTGTAATGCCGTACTGTCTGGATGTTCCAGTAGAAACAAACAAACTCCAGTTAGTCCAGAATGCAGCTGCTAGTGTCCTAACTAGAACCAAAAAATATGACCACATCAACCTGATCTTATTGCATTGGCTGTTCTCACATTGATTATAAAATACTATTACTAACCTATAAAGCACTAATAGGTCTCGCACAACATTATTTACGCGATCTTTTAGTCTTCCATGATCCGCCACTCCAACTTAGATCAACAGATGCAGGTTGCTTGACTGTACCCCGAATAGTGAAGGCTACAGCAGGGGGAGGAGCTTTCACTCATAGAGCTCCACAGTTATGGAACAGTCTTCCAATTATTGTTCGGGACTCAGACACAGTCTCACTGTTTAAGTCTAGGCTTAAAACATATTTGTTCAATCTAGCCTACCCTGACTAGACCTTCTATCATGCTAAATCCTAGTCCTAACAATCTTTTCTCTCCCTCTCTTGAGCTACACATGATCGTATGAAGATACTGGAAGATCCTGGTCCATTCGGCTCTCCTGGACCTGCGGGAGCTGTCTCGGATGTCCTGCCCTGGATGGAGCTCTCATCTGCTCCAATTCCAGACTGTTGGGACTATGGCTTCTTCTGAGCTATGCAAGTTTTATATAAATCCATAATGAACTTTTTTTTATATAAATCCATAATGAACTTTCAGAATATCTGTTGTTACCCAGATAAGGATGGGTTCCCTTCTGAGTCTGGTTCCTCTCAAGGTTTCTTCCTCTTAAACATCTTAGGGAGTTTTTCCTTGCCACTGTCGCCACTCTGTCTTGGTCAGTTGGGATAAATTCACACCTTTAATATCTGTATACTGTGTTTATATTTCTGTAAATCTGCATTGAGACAATGTCTATTGTAAAAAGCGCTATACAAATAAAATTGAATTGAAAAATAGCTCTTCTTTGTGTTCAGACCAGACAGGCTAGCCTTTGCATTGGGCACCCATAAGCCTGTCACTGATTCTCTGGTTGTCCTTTCTTGGACCACTTTTGGTAGGTACTATCCACTGCATACCAGGAACACCCCATGTTTTGGGGATGAGCTGGTTTAAAATCTTTAAATTTACACAGAATCGTGTGAAAAAAAAATTGAGTAAGCAAAAGTGCTGTGGATGGAAACAAAAAAAATGGCCAGATTGGTTCAAGCTACTATAAAGCATATAGTAACTCAATCACTCTTTACAACCATAGCTGTGCAGAAAAGCATCTTAGCATGCACAAAACATCTGACCTTGAGGTGGATGGACTACAACAACAGATCACATCAGGTTCCACTCCTGTTAGCTAATAACAACAATCTGAGGCTACCATGGGCACAGATTCAAACTGACAAACTGAGTAGTTGAAGATTAGAAAAAGAAAAAAATTCCTGGTCTTTTTCCAGTCTTCAGCTGCCCAGTTTGGGTGAATCTGAACGGAGTGAATGATAGCCCCAGATTCCTGTTCTTGGCTGACAGAAGTGGAACTTTGTGTCTTCTGCTGTTGTAGCCCACCCACCTTGGAGTGTTGTGCATTCTTAGATGCTTTTCTGCTCGCCACGGTTGTAATGAGTTCATGTATAAATTATTATAGATTTCCTGTCAGTTCAGACCAGACTGGTCATTCCCCTCTGATGTCTCTCATCAACTAGGTGTTTCCGCCTGCAGAACCTCCATACACAGGTTGTTTTTGCACCATTCTTTCTAAACTCTAGAGACTATTGTGTGTGGAACTACCGCCAGCAACAGCCCAGTAAGCAAGCAAACATGCAAACATACCATGTAAACCTGTTAAAGTGACTCGAGCCTACTCCAGTGATGCCTGCTTTTGCTACCTTAGACACAGATCACAGCAAATGTGCCTTGGTCCAACAGGGAGAGGACCTAACCTCCACACAAAAAACAGAAGCTGATGGAACTGGTGGACCACCACAAGATTATGACCCGTCCGGGAGTTGTGGCTAGACAGCGGCCCTACCATGTCTTGGTTATGCCAAAAGCCTGACTGAAGTATTCTCCTTTGCAATGACTTCTGGAAGCTGAACCAGGTCTCAGTATTCAACAGAGATCCCCTCCCCCAAGTGGATGACCTAGTGGAGTGATTGGGGGAGAGCCATCATAAGATTAATGGCATGTAGCACTGGCCCCAGAAGCAAGACCAAAGACCACCTTCAGGACTGCAAACAGCCACTGGCAGTACCGGGTTCTCCCCTCTAGTTTACACGGAGCACCCACAACGTACCAGAGACTGATGGTCATCATCCCACAACCAAATCATACATTTGCAGCTGCCTACTCAGACAATGTGGTCATACACTTCTCCACTTGGTCAGATCACCTGTTCCACCTGAGGGAGGTCCTGAAGGAGCCACAAACAAAGAAGATTGAGGCAGTTAAGGAGTACCTCCGGCCTATGTGGAAAAAAACAGGTATATGCCTTTTTGGGGTTGGCAGAGTATTAACCCTTAGCGGTCGGCTCTTCCGTCTAAGGGAGAAAATAGAATGTTTGCACTTCCGCATGAATATTTTTTAGATATGGGAAATATATAAAAATTTATTAAAATATATTAAAAGGCATGTCTGACTACCTCAAAAGTGTCTGAAAGGCCTCACACTGTAGAGTGTTAACGGAGATTTGTAACCAACTTCTCCTCTGTAGACTCCCCCCTCAGGTTTCACCAGCCCAGGTGAAATGGCCAGCAGAGGCGGAATAGGCATTCCAAGCCCTTAAAGAGGCACTCCCCAACACGGACTTTACCCGGCCACTCACAGTACACACAGATGCATCAGAGACCGGGCTGGGCGCAGTTCTCTTGCAGTGGGCAATCGAGGAGTTGTGCTCCTACCTGCTAGGTCGATACTTCACCCTAGATACGGGTTGAGTGCAGGATGTTTTGTCATTCTTCCTCAGTCATTAGTAATAGCTTTATTTGTGCTGTGTATATTAGTTAGCTCTCGGACGGAAGATTGCAGCATTATAGCTGTGCATCCAGACTCTAGAGGGTTAATGAAAGTGAGAGCAGTGGAGTTTCTGTAAGGGAAGGTCTGGATGCCTCAGGTGGAATTAGCAACCCCCCAACTCTGGCATTAGAGCCCTCCCAGCAGGGTGAATGGGTGACGGCTCAGCAGCATATTTACAAAATCTACTTGAACGCTAAGGCTTGCCCACGACAGCACCAATCCTCTCCTCTTCACGTGTCCAACAGGTTTGCTCTCCTCAGTGAAGCACCCCCTGAGACACCTGAAAGATCTCCGATTAAAGGAAACACTATCTTAAGGATGGGCGCACGGTGGCTTAGTGGTTAGCACATTCGCCTCACACCTCTGGGGTTCAAGTCCCGCCAGGGCCGTGTGTGCGGAGTTTGCATGTTCTCCTGGTGTGTCGAGGTACTCTGGTATCCTCCCACAGTCAAAAGACATGCATGGTAGGCTGATTGGCCCTGCGATGGACTGGCACCCTGTGCCCTGGGGCTCACAGGGGCTCCTGGTTCCCCGTGACCCTGATAAAGGAGTAAGTGGTAGAAGATGGCTGGATGGATGGACGTGAAATTAGCTCTAGCCAATGTAGGTGCTAATGATATACACACCTTTGTCTTGTTAGAGGTTATTAAAAGTAACATTGTAGAGGTGTGTAAATGACTGAAGGTGGTGTTCAAGGCAGTATCCCAATGCCCATCCCAATGCGGCTGACGCTGAATCTTACAGCAGATTATGGTCACTGAACTGATGGTCCTTTTTGGTGCTCCAAAAATAATTTTGGAATTATAGATAATTGGAGTAATTTTGATGGCAAGGCTGGCCTATTAGGGCGGGACTGTATCGATTTCACTCCGGAAGGTGGTGCTCTCATTTCTTACAACATAGCGCATAGTCTCAAAACAGGCCTAGTTAATCTGGAACGATTTAGAGCCAAGGAGCAGACAAACAGGTTAAACCAACCATCTGTTAGCTGCACTGAGTTGTCACCTAGGTTCAACAATATTGAGATGGTGTCTGTTCCACAAGCCACACAAATAGAACTATTCAGAAAGTTTGTTTTAGTAAATTAATTAAGAAAATTAGATCATACTGCATCAGAATCCATGGCGAGAACCTTTGATCCGAAGCCAGCACTGTTAAATATTAGATCTCTAATGTCTGAAGCACTTACTGTTAATGAAACCATTACTGTTCAGAGGGGATGGCAAATATTGACTTAAAACTATATCATGATATTTTCTGGTATTTATTGCAATTACGATATCAGCGACAATATAAAATATAGTACCATTCATCACTGTTTTTGGCTACACGTAATAGCAGTGATGTTGAGAGCCTCAGAAACACAAACATTGATCTAAAAATAAAACAGATTTTCTGTAACCAAACCAAGTTCCAGATTTTTTTTTTTTTATCAAGGTTTTTTTTTTTTTTTATTAACATTTTCCAACTCAAACATATACAGCAAATAAACAGAACAAAACCACCCCCTCCCCCCAGTGCCAGACACAGAACATGCATAATACAAATTACAAAGCCAGACCATTATAGAAAAGAAGAGAGCAAAAGAAACAAAATTATAGACAATTAACACGTAATACTGTCAGCGTCCACGTCCCTAACAAAGAACAGAAAAGGTTGCCAAATTTTGTAAAATATCCCAGTCGCTCCCCTGACAGTGTACCTAATCTTTTCCAACTTAAGATGACATATGACGACCCTGACCAAGTGACCATACACTGGTGGAACAGAATCCTTCCATCTAAACAATATTAATCTCCTGACCAGGACAGTACAGAAGGACATCATGCTGGTCTCATATCGTCGAAAAGGAGAGTTCTCCGGGGTCACCCCAAACAGTGCAATAAGAGGAGATGGCCTATACAGGGGCTTCCACTCTCTCCCCCATCCAAGCCACGCGCCAAAGTTTTGGCTAGGATTTTAACATCGGTATTTAATAAAGAAATTGGACAGTAAGAGCTACATTCAAGAGGGCTCTTATCCTTCTTAAGGAGTAAGGAGATAACTGCTTCACGCATAGTAGAGCGACTCCCAAAAAACTGACAGTAACAAAAGAGAGAGTTGGCCTGAAAACTTTTTTAGAGAAATCGGCTGGATAGCCTTCCGGTCCTGGGGACTTGCCGTTTTGCATGGACCCAATCGCCGATGCAATCTCCCTGACCGAGAGGTCCTCCTCCAACCATGCGGCATCCCCTGGATCTAAGGACGGAACATGCAGGGTCTTAAAAAAAGTCTTCCAATGCAGAAGGGTCTACAGATGGGTCGGAGCTGTATAGGGACATATAAAAAGCTTGGAAGCTGGAATTAATCTTATGATTATCTGTATTTTTCGAGCCCTGCTCATCATACACTTCAGAGATGAACAGATTAGCAGTTCTCCTTCTTAGCTGGTGGGCAAGAACCCGTCCAGCCTTCTCCCCATGCTCATAAAACCCACATCGTGATTTGGAGATAAGATACTCAGCCTGTCTCGTCGATAAAAGTTTGAATTCTATCTGCAGTGACAAACGCCTCTTCACGAAATCTGCAGAAGGTGATTGGCCATGTGCCCTATCCAGTTTAAGAATCTCTTCCGCCAATTCTCCCAGTCGAGCCATATTCACTCTCTTCTGATTAGCACAGTACGAGATGACCTGACCTCGTAAATATGCCTTCAGCGACTCCCACATAGTCAGGGAAGACATTCCAGGTGTCTGATTAGTATCCATAAAAAACGAAATTTCAGACGTAATAAAACTAGTAAATACATCATCCGACAGGAGCTCCTTTATTTGTCATTGTAGGTAGTACAACGAAATTTGCAGTGCTTACCCGTTAATACATCATTCATACATTTAAATAAATAAAACAAGAAATTAAAATAAAATAAGAATAATACCCAAGTATACAGATAATTAGATTGTATATTCGGAATGCACATTCCCATAGTCAAGGGACAGTGGTCTGAAATAACTATAGGCCTAGAGTCACATCTAGCTATGAGGGGAAGCATTCTTTTGTCCAAAAAGAAAGTCTATACGGGAATATGTGTTATGAACCGAGGAGAAAAAGGAGTAGCTCCTAGAAGCAGGGTTGCGAAAACGCCACACCTCCACCACTCCGTACGATTCAAGGAAGAGCTGAATAGAACGTGCCGCCCCAGACAGGGATGAAGACCTAGGTAAGCTACGATCCAGCACAAGGGAGAGAGAGTACAATTCATATCCCCGCCGAGGATAAGGTAATGCGATGCCATATTTGGCAGGCGGGAAAAATTTTTTGTGAAGAACATCGAATCATCCCAGTTTGGTGCATAAACACTGGCCAAAATTA
>JAFFST010051427.1:53523-68090 GCA_022414735.1 Noturus placidus | reverse complement strand
GTTTAAATTGGTTTGATGTTCCAAAACACTTAAGTGTGACAAACATGCAAAGGAACAGGAAATGAGGAAGGGGGCAAACACTTTTTCACACCACTGTATACTCTAGACCTTGTTGTGTGTGAATATCCCAGATGATTAGCAGTTTCTGAAATACTAAAACCATTGCATCTCACATCAATATCTATGCCACAGTTAAAGTCACAGAGATCACATTTTTTTTATGAAGCTGTTAACATGTATTTTTATGATTTTATGCATTGTGCCAATCTGTTACTACATGATTGGCTGATTGGTTAACAGCATGAATGAGTAAGGCTACTGGTGTTCCTATAACAGTGGAAAGTGAATTTTCGATGCAGGGGAGGCGCAGGAACCAGGAAGGGATTAACAAACACTCACCGCACGCCGTAGAAAAAAGTGCTTAATTTACTGGACAAAACAAACGATGAAATGAAAACCTGTTAAAATAAAAACTTACCATTGAATTAAACGCAAAAAATACCTATTGTGATTTGGAGTGTGGGAGCGTGGTCAAAAAGGTGTGCATCCCAGCTCTCCGTCTACCTGCGTGTGTCAGAAGGTTAACCCACGTGATATATACACCTCCCCACCACACGTGACCCAATGACCCAGGCGCAAACGCACCATTAAATCACGCAAAACACAATCCCTAAACAGATCGAAACAAACCTTCTGACTTGATGGAAGGCCACCTCAGCGCCTTGTCCATGAAAGCAGATAAGATTTTAAGTTTATTTCCAAAATGCCATTCAAGCTGTTCCTTAGATTCCTTTTTAACCCTCTTCCGGTGGCATATGAAGACCGCTACGAACAAGGTTTCTTGGTTCTCCAGATGTGTATTGTTCCAAGTAGTTTAACCTTTGTTGCATATCATCAGTTTTTATTTCGATGGTTTGCTCAAAAGACTGTATGAAGGAACTGAACTGCAGTGGGTCTCCATGAAAGACTGAGATGTCTCTTTGTGGAAGTTGCGACAATGCACTTTGCTTGATCAGTAATTCTGTGATTACATTTTGCCTTTTCATGACATCCGTGAGGGAATCATCATCCAAATGAGGAATATCTCTTGGGGATTCCTTATGTATTGAACTTTGCATAGGCCTTCTTATAGTGACTGAAGATGGGCAGTGGGTCTCCAGTTTCACTTGTGATGGCGTATGCGTCACCTTGTTAGTGACATTTTGGTCAGAGTATGCTCTGTGTTTAGTTTGAACCCTTTTAGTGGTCGTTGGAACCATATATTCAGTTGAAGCTCTAGATGAAGTTGTGGTGTTACTTGTTTGAGAGTGCAAGAACTGTGACTCCGTAAGTTTGCAGTTTGAGTTTTTGTCTTTTTGATTTTACTCTCACTTCTTCCATATCCATATGGAAGAAAATAAAAAGATCATAAAAACATCATAAAGTTTAATGACCCCGGTTCCGATGTAATCTGTATAAAAACAGATGTCAGACACACACACCTTCCTGAGACCTGTGTCAATGGTTCATTCCCACACACCCCCCAACCACATACGCGCGCACACGGACACACCCCCACACACATACGCACACACATACACGCGGATACACACCCCATGCGCATGCGGACACACACACACACACACATATGCACACACATACACGCACATACGCGCACACGTGCACACAGACACACCCCCCAGACACACTGACACACCCACACATACACGCGCATAAGCAAACAATACAACCATATCTATTAAAGTTGAACACTCCTCTAGGAGTTTATAATACTTTTTCAGTGAAAACATGTCTGTTTGTCCTTTAGCACCAAAAAAAGCTCAACCTGTGTTAGGGAGAATAGACGAAATGTCAGATCATGAAAAGATTCAATATTAGGTATTGTCAAACGGATGGACAGCCGGATTTTTTTTTCGATGCCGAAAAAGGAACCGTTTTGCTTTTCAATGTGTCCCGGGTCACATCCACTGAACCCGCGCTACAGAGAGCGTCACTTTTAACAAGGGTGACTGGAAAAAGTACAGAAAATGGTGCAAAGATTTTGACTACATTATTAGAATGGACTTCTTTTCCCCGGATGCGCACAGACGTAAATGGAACAGTACCTCTCTGGAATGCAAATACCGCATCAGAGCAACAAATTTCTCCAAGAACCAGGTTTGACTTCACTGTGCTGCTGTTTTTCCGGTCACTACATACCTGATAAAGAGAACTGTGAAGTAAGGTATGACCGAACCAGCTGGCACGATCTGCAAAGCTACTTTCAGCAAATCGATGAATTGTTCCAAAAAAATTAAAGAGACTAAGAAATAGCGGAAATAAGAGTAAGGCTAGAAGATCTGTTCTGAGATCGTCAATATCTTTAGCAGAAACTCCACCTTCCCCAAGACTCCACCCACATGCTATATAAATGTGTCTGATTGCATATCGAGTCAAAGTATTCTGAGCAATAACCAGCAATATGTCTTGTGAACTCACACCCATTTTCTACAA
This sequence comes from Noturus placidus, assembly GCA_022414735.1. NCBI lineage: Eukaryota > Metazoa > Chordata > Actinopteri > Siluriformes > Ictaluridae > Noturus > Noturus placidus. The sequence continues at coordinate 65,597 of JAFFST010051427.1, read as the reverse complement.
CTCTGGTGCTACCCAGGATGATGATGTGACCAGTTCTGGTTTTGAAGAAGAACATGAAAACCTAGGAAAAAGAAATCTGACCTATCTGACAACGTTCGATGAAACCAACCGGTGTATAACCAACACTGTACTAGCCATCATACGTGCGGTTACGGGAGAACTGCTGGACAGAATTATCCAACAAGATCTGAAGGACAACTGTCATGGCTACGTGATCGAGTCAACTCCAATACGCGTGTTTGTTCGATCCTGAAGATTACTATCTGCACATAATCACCTACATACTGCTGAAAAAACAGTTTAAACCTTGGTTCAAATACAAGTTGGCAAGAGGTCTGAAACTGTGCAGAATCAAGCATACCCCGTCCCTGGAAAAAATCAGGGTATTGCTGAAGCCATAGTGTGTGAATGGCAAGATGAGCCTCACATCAAAAGAGTGCTGAACGAAATCTAGGATAAAACCAAAGACATCTTCAATGAGCAGATGTGCCATGACATTGTGGACTACTGGACCTTCCACTCATCTCTGGAACCCACTGAACCGGCGCATTATTGGGAAACTTCAAAACATGTCACGTCTATTCTGACTGCGAGAAAAGCCTGAAGCCAAACAAAATCAAGTGTGCATCAAGTTTTATCTTGCATGTATTGCTAAAGACAATCATAAATAATGTGTATCAAGTTTTATCTTACATGTATTGCTGAAAACATTTGAATGTATCTAAACCTGCTTGTGATATAAAATGTAACTTTGATGGAAAATATATGTAATACAATGCTCACATGTTCTGAGATAAAAATGCTTATTCTACACTTGCGTTTGATCATTCTTGTCTTGACACTCGAAAATGACTGAGCGATTTCTGAAGAATACAGTGCCTTGCTAAAGTATTCAGCCCCCTTGAACTGTTCGACCTTTTGCCACATTTCAGGCCTCAAACATAAAGATATAAAACTGTAATTTTTGTGAAGAATCAACAACAGGTGGGACACAATCATGAAGTGGAACGTAATTTATTGGATATTTGAAACTTTTTCAACAAATAAACTGAATAATTGGGTGAGCAAAATTATTCAGCCCCTTTACTTTCAGTGCAGCAAACTCTCTCCGGAAGTTCAGTGAGGATCTCTGAATGATCCAATGTTGACCTAAATGTCTAATGTTGATAAATAGAATCCACCTGTGTGTAATCAAGTCTCTGTATAAATGCACCTGCTCTGTGGTAGTCTCAGAGGTCCGTTTAAAGCACAGAGAGCATCATGAAGAAGAAGGAACACACGAGGCAGGTCCGAGATACTGTTGTGAAGAAGTTTAAAGCCGGATTTGGATACAGAAAGATGTCTCAACCTTTAAACATCCCAAGGAGCATTGTGCAAGCGATAATATTGAAATGGAAGGAGTATCGGACCACTGCAAATCTACCAAGACCCGGCCGTCCCTCTAAACTTTCAGCTCATACAAGGAGAAGACTGATCAGAGATGCAGCCAAGAGGCCCACGATCACTCTGGATGACTTGCAGAGATCTACAGCTGAGGTGGGAGACTGTCCATAGGACAACAATCAGTCGTATACTGCACAAATATGGCCTTTATGGAAGAGTGGCAAGAAGAAAGCCATTTCTCAAAGATATCCATAAAAAGTGTCGTTTAAAGTTTGCCGCAAGCAACCTAGGAGACATGTGGAAGAAGGTGCTCTGGTCAGATGAAACCAAAATCGAACTTTTTGGCAACAATGCAAAACGTTATGTTTGGCGTAAAAGCAACACAGCTCATCACCCTGAACACACCATCCCCACTGTCAAACATGGTGGTGGCAGCATCATGGTTTGGGCCCTCATTTCTTCAGCAGGGACCGTGATTTCCATTCTTTGATAGTGGCATCAGGAAAGCAGCTAAAAGATCAGGTTGTGTCAATAAACAGAGAAGAGTATCTGAACGGCTATAATTTATTTGCATTCAACCTGGATCCTGATTATTGTGAGCAGCATTTGTCATTAATAAAGACGGGGAATATGCAATTTTTGTTAACCGCTTCCGAGCACGGTGAATCGAATCGTGTATGCCAGTTTTGACAGTATTCTTGAAATAAACAATTGAAGGAATGTGCGCATCGATTACCAGTAACTCATGGATACCAGATAACTAACAGAGGTAATGAGAAGTTGTCCTGAAATAGAAAACATTTCACGGTGTGATGGCCTGTGACAAGCTACCTACGAGTACGCTGAGAAAGTTTCCTGCTTTGCTCATCGTAAACACGTAAACATTCATTTACTTATGTACAATGTGTTAACTCTAGATATGTTTCATTTGTATGTGTAGTGGAATATTAAATGACGCCGCTTCACAAGAAAATTATAAAACAAAAAGTTATTTTAGTGAAATAAAAGTAACAATAAAAGACATTCGTTGTCCCTCGTCATTTCAAAAACCGAACCAATCAGTACGGTTAAAAACGGGGATTTTTGAAAACCATTTCAGAATCATAGTCTGTTTTTAGATGGGGAAACAAGATGAGCGGTATCTTTAGATCGTTTTTATGGAAAATATTTTGCATCGAACACTTCCATTAGGTATTGCTGAAAAGGGTATATTTAGGTTGGCTACTGCTTGCAAGAACTCGTTCCAGCCTAATGGCCTCCGTTCGTCGGATACTCAGAGGCCGTGAGATTTTTTTAAGAAAATACACCATGTGAGATCCTTTGATAGTGTTTCCTTTAAAAATAAATTCACCGCTATCATTCCACAAAGCAGCAGATTTAAATAGTTTTTCCATAACGTACGAAGCGTTTTTGTTTCTCGCAGAAATGTTAGCGAGCACCTCTTGTACGATCTCATCTTAGGGTGGCTCGGTCACCGCTGCTTCGGTTTTGCTTTCCATTACTTTAGGTAGGGTCAATTAAGCGGTTTCCTGCTCTCCTAGTTTTTAACCAAGTTTAAAACATTTTGCAGCACCGACGTGTAGAGTTTCGACTTATCGTAATCATTCAGATCAGTCCTTGACAAAATACCTTGTATTGCATCGTCCAAGTTGTTTTACAGTCTTTCTTAAGCTCTCCTTCTCTGAGGTGATGTTTCTAAGTTTATCAAGTTGATGTTGAGGGACTAAATACATTTTCTCTGCGGTCTCCATGGTAATTGTCACGAGATGCAAATTAGCTGCTTATAAAAAGGAATGGCTACACTGAGCAAAGGCAGAAGAAATCCTCCGGATTGATTAATAACTTTCCTTTTTCTTTCTACAGACGCTCTTTTATCCGCAAATAGTTTGATCCATTTTTTTTGTTTTTTTTTTTTAAATCCGGTACGGTTTTGTCATTAGCAGTACGCTCCCTCAAAGTATGTTTAAAGCTAGTTCACATATGCTCAGTATGAGATCTGTGGGCGTATCACGTAATATATCTTTTCTCCTTCGGGGTGGAGACCTGTGTAATGAATTCAGCAATGGGAGGGTTCCCCCCCAAATCAATCAGACATTTGTTAGATACTTTTAAAAATTTCTCTTCTCCTTCGGAACATACTCAACCGGTTTCTCTCCCGGAAACAACCCAGACCGGAGACGAAGTTCTTCTGTCGTTTGTGCTTTCAAGTCAACAAATAAATACCTGTAAGGTCTAGAGACTGCGCCGAGAAAGCATTCTAAAAAATACTTGCTGTTACCCGGATACATTTGACGAACCAGTATGTTGATCTGTAATTTATCTCTGGGGTTTTTAAAAAGAACCATGTAGTTGTTGTTCAAGTTGATTGTTCTGCTGGTCTTGCCTTGAAAAAAAATTTTGAACAAGGTAGATGACGCTCAGATTTCTGTGGTGTGTGTATTTTGTAAAAGCCTTTTCGTCGTTTTTATTGGCAGATTCCATCGTCATCGATTACCAACAAGTTTGTTTTACTGAGATGAAATAGTTCTTTATCACACAAAGAATAAGGGAAGAAATTATATTTATTCTGGTCAATATTTCATTGTACAGAGGTTGCAAACACGTATAACCCCAGACAATGTTTTCGGGAACTACCGACATTGCCTCTTTACAGTTTTCCAACAACATTTTGATAAAATAAAAATTTTCCACCATTACTTGGTCCACATACGATACATGAAAAGGGAAAGTTGCATCCTAGCGTCAAAAGCAGTCACGTTCATATTTTCTATTACAAAAACACAACAGAAATTATACGAATCAATACATGAATTGTCTTAATATCCAAAAGGGAGAGTTGTAAAACACGCTTATCGTACACAACCCTGAACCTTTTCATCAGTGATTTGTTTCTCAAATGAAACCCCTTTTTATCTCTCACAATTTGGTTATGCATGGTTACGATATGACCGGTTTAATCCGGATTTTTCACTCGCTCGTCTCCAGGTCCGTCAGTGATTTCAAATTGACAATTTCAGAATTGATACAATATAAAGTAATGTCTTTAGCTTTCATGGTTGTTTTTTAGTTTCACGGTCCTTTTGCGGTTTTGTAACCGTAGGTTTTAGGACCTGCGCTTACAAATTCTACGATTTGATCGCCATCATCTAGTTCGCTGGGACGACCGCCCAAGTAGTCGCTTATGGGAGGCATCTAGTCACCTTCCTTACTTTTAAATATGACACTGTGTGTACAAACAACGCTGACCCAATCGATCCATCAAATTGTACAGCTCGAGTCTAGCGTACACTGTAGTGAAAATGCCTATGAATACATTAGCGTTCAGTGGTTTAATCAATCTCTCGTCCGGGTAACGCCACTGCACCATCGCCACCTCATTCAAAAAAAGAGAACTGACTCACATTGTAAATATCGGAGAACATGAACTCTAAAAACTCGACAGGTTCACGAATTAAGGTCGTGTTTGATCAGTCAGGTCTTTGACACATCTTACCCCAGAACAAATTTAGCAACGGATTTTTTGGTGGGAATAACTTATCAATTCCGGATCCAACATGATCCGTTTGTTCTCCTTACATTTGTGAATGTACTCACGTTTAGAGGATTCATCAACGACCCAGGACGGATAACCTGAACCTTACTGTTTGGTCTTGAGGAACATTTTAATATAATCGCCTAAAAAGCTTTTCAGACCTTTTAGGAAAGTGCCACACTTCAAACACTTTCAGAATTTTGTAACCTTTCCTCGACAGCTTTTTCAGTTTCGATAGATGCCCAAGAGCTCTCTCGTGATCCGTATGATCGCATTGTTTTAGCTGCTGCTCTGCGCACGTTCTACATAGAGAAAAGAGGAGTTTGCTTTTTACACGGTATGGTAGAACAGGTGCCCTCAGACCCCTAGGCGGTAATACTTTTGCTCTGATGATACCAAAGTAATGTTTCAGAGGTTTAAAGTCACAATAAATGATAGGGTTATCGATCAGATACGTCTATTTTGATTTTACCTCTCTTTACCCGTTCGTAAATAAGACAGTCAATTCTCTCACCGGGTTAAGCTACATAATGCAACTGCAAACGCTCTGGAAAGTCAAAGTCTTTTAGAAAGTTTGTCATCATTTTTCTTCATTTCATTCCACTCGTGTTCCCAAATCAGAGTGACATCCAAATTGAGAGCGTCTTGCAGATTCTTAATTCTTTCCATCGATTTTTGACGGACATCTCCGAAGGTGGCAGAGGATTTGGTAAGAGGATGCGTAGTCATTGAGGGAAAATACTTTTCACAGCCATGATAAAAACATCCAAGAAACTCAAACCTTACGGTTTTCCCCATGATCACAGTAACCATCGACAAGTTATTAAACCTGACTTCACCTCCATTCAAAGCGTGGCAAATGGGTAGGTTGAGTAACATTTCTGAGTGGTGTTGTAATTATCAAGAGGCAGAATAGCTAGTGTTTTTACACAGGAACTTGGTTCTAAAGATTTTCATGCACACAGATGCGATCGTTATGCATTTAAAAAGGTTCGACCGTTGTACTATCCAGAATTTCTTCTCTAAAAGCTATACAACTGTTTCTTAAAATTTCTACGTCATTCACGCAGTATCCGGCCATTTCTTTCTTGAAATCAAAGATTGTCAGAAACCGTTCTGTACCACTTAAAGAATTCTTCTCTATCCTTAGGCATCATGCCATCTACACTGTAAAACTTGGGGTCAGGATACGGACTTACATAATCCTGATGTTCTACGGTGTTCCAGAAATGGGGAAAATAGCCTTTGTATATTACTTAGCTTCATCGGTATTTAATCATAAAAACGATAAGCTATCAATATATTTCTTGCTAAATGCGGTCCCTTCAGCCACCCACTCCTCTCCCATAAAATCGATACAGCATATGAAATTAGCTACACGAGTTCCTGTTTCCTGCCTAGTCTCAAAATCATAAAACACGTAATCCGTATTTTCACGTTCTTTCCTAGCCATTCCTAAACATCTATGATCAATATCACAGTCAGGTTTTTGGCCACAACTTATGCATTTTGGACATGTGCACACATGATTCTCACGATTAGAAGGTTCATCATACATCACATGTTTACATTTACTGCAATAGAACCCCATGTCACATTTGCCTTTGCTTGATTGAATCTTTGCTTTATGCCTCTAAAAACAGCATCGCGATCTAAATAGTCTGACACTCTGGGCATTTAGGTATTTTGTTTGAGTGCTTGTGACATTTGGGGTTGCGACAAACGTTGCACCTATATTCGCATTTATGTTTCCATAAAACCTCAAACCCTGAGTGACAGAAATGACAAACATGACTCTTTCCTAAAAGTCCAGTGATACTTTTAACCCCATAATAGTGGTTGTCATGGAGAAACAAGTAAATCGTTTTTTCATGGGGAGTTTTGCTAGTTTTAAAGAATGAGTAACCAGCTTTGCTTTCAGAACAATGTACGATTACACATTTCAAATGTCTCAAATCTCGATACATCAGCAAAGCTAACAGCTGTGTTAACGGATAACCCCACATCATGTAATTGTCTAGCATGTTGTTTGACTTAATTTTTTTTTTTTTTTCACGATTCAAAAGTTGGGTAACGCACATGGCGAAACACAGGTTATCTCTGTTGTGAAAAATGTACAGATGCTTAATTTTATTCCCTACAATTTCTGATTTGAATATATGGCCTATTTTCCTTCCATTTCCACCACCACCACTAGGTGGTCGGATGATCTGGACGACAATTTCAAGGGTATTGTCGGAAAAAAATTTCACGTTTACTCTGAATTGCATTTTTGAGCATGGTCAGAAAAGAATGTAAATCGATGACCCCATTGTCTAATTGAACACGTGATGAAACATTGATCGAATCCTCTCTGATCTCAACAGTGACTGCATCCTCCGCTAGAAATTAAATTGTTAGGTATTTCAATCACACTGATTCAAATGTCTAAAACATAGCTATAAAAATCAGCAAAGCTGTCAACGTTAGCGATCAAAGAAAAATTCACTCTTCTCCTAATCTCAGTGTTGTTAAATCTTTCATGATTAATTATTCTAATATTAGGATCTAACCCAGCGTCATCTTGGATATCGGGCAATTGCACGTTTTTAGCAATATTGGCAGGGTTTTTGATTAAGTTAATCAGACTGTCACTTATCCTCAGAAGACTTTGATTAAGTTCGTATATCAAATCATGAGTATTATGATAAGATAACAGTTCCCGAGTGTTTTCTGGAGTTGACGCGATGTGAGGTAATGACATATTTTCATTGAGTTGATTCACCATATCTTTTAAACAAGGATTTATCTGCATAGTTTCTCTATGCTCGGTCAGGTTATTTTGCAACTCCAATAGACACTGATTTAATTCGAAAAATATGTCAGGCAACGTTACCGGTGTACTTGATACAGTTTGACTGGAATTTCAGCTGGGGTTTTCATTTTGAGTATTGCTCTGGTCTGACGATCGTAAATTTTCATTCAACTGATTGCATCGATTAGATCAGGGTTTATTTGTACTGAGTGGCCGTGTTCATTTAGATTGTTTTGTAAATATAAGAGACTATGGTTTAATTCAGAAATATATCGTATGGCATCATCGGTGTGTTTGAGCTGTTGTAATCTGGACTCTGATTAGGTCTCTCACTAACAACCTGATGTGACGAAATTAAACCATCATTCAGCCGGTTGATCACTGTAGTTAAACACCGGTTCAGAGTTGTGTACGGATCATAATGTAATGGACCATTTGAACAACACTGGTTTCCATCATAACATAAAACATTGAGTGAGAATTTTCGGTTCTCATTTTTTTAGTCACTGTATCCGAACTGCATTTCGGTCGTTTCTGCGCCATATCGGTCATACAATTTTCTAATCAAATTTATGTTCACAGGGAGGCATCTATTCACATTTTCAAGTGTGTTGTACAGTAAAGGGACAAAATCTATACCTCGACCAGATTCAAGTGTATTATCAATCTGTCCAAAGTTTTCCAATAAAGCAGTTTTTTTCTTCGAAGAATTCACGCCACACCTTACAGATCTCTTGTAATTCGAGGTCTTGTTGAATGTCGGCTTCTGAGATGATTTCCTCTTGGTCTTTTTCTTCTACTGAATCACTCGTATCTATAAGTCACAGAACATGTGAAAGAGTTTATTTTTTTGTGAAGGATAAACAGAAGGTAAAAATGTGCGTCAACTCACCTGAAATATCACAGTCGTAAGCACTGCTAGGCACGTCATACTCAACTTCTGAATATGATGCACACAAAGTTATAATTACGTATGGAGTGTTTACAACAAGAAACAATAATTTAAATGTTATGACTTACCAGCAGAGCTGAGATTCATACAATCATGAGCGGTTGTTTCAGGAAACTCACCAGCATTTATAGTTACAATGCTGCCGGCTAAAATATTAAAGCAAAATAAAAATATAGTATTAGTAACTTAACAGTCCTTTTTTAGAACACTATACAGATCTAAGAGACAAATTTTAAATACCTACTAGAAACACATTCGGTTGATACAAACAAATATAAGTGAAAGATTACTGTGTGAAACATTCATAATTTAATGTTAGACTCACGAGCCGAGCTCAGATTCACAAGGTCATGAGCGGTTGTTTCAGGAAACTCATCGTCAGAAATAATTATTACTCCATCTACAAAACAGTAAAACAAAAACAACCTTAATTCACAGTCCCCCTTTTCTAGATCACTACACAGATCCAAGATACAAATTTAAATTACCTATACACTAGAATCAACTGAGCATAGCAGTGTGTGTGTGGTCTGTGTCTATCCATGTATGTGTGCGTGTCTGTCCATGTATGTGTGCGTGTGGCTGTGTGTGCTCAGTCCCCTTCTTTAGATCCAAGAGACAAATTTAAATTACCTATACATTAGAATCAGATGAGCATAGCTCGGTCTTGCACTGTAATATAAATTTAATGATTATAAAAATTTAGATAAAGCATCGTACCAGATTACATAATGAACAGATTAGTTTTAGGTTTATATCATAATCAAATGTAAAATTACATAAACAACGCATTTCAATTTATAATTAACCATTTAATTGTTTAAATACATATTCTTAACTGCTGAGAAATCCATGGTGTCTCGAAGTTTTGAAGGAAAGACTCTGGATTCTGTTGAACCTTTGCTGATTTTCAAAATCTCAAAGTGCCCTGCTTTTAACGACAGTTTATCTGGGTCTCTACGCGTGTGTGTGTGTGTATGTAAAATACAGCAGAACGGAATTATGGAGCTGACCTATGACCTGGGCCTACATGGGTGATATTCACGTGTGTGTGAGAGTGTGTGGGGGCGTGGGAATAAACCATTGATTCAGGCCTCAACTCACTTCACAGTTCTCCTTGTTATCAGGTGCGTAGTCACTGGTAAATACAGCAGCATAGTGCAGCGAAACCTGGTTCTTGAAGAAATTTGTTGCTCTGATGCGGTATTTGCTTTGCAGAGATGTACTGTTCCATTTACGTCTGTACGCATTCGGGGGGGGGGGGAAAGTCCATTTTAATAATGTAGTCAAAATCCTTGCACCATTTTATGAACTTTTTCCAGTCACATTCGTTAAAAGTTACGATCTCTGTAGCGCGGCTCCAGTGGATGTGACCGAGAACTTGAAAAGTAAAACTGTTTCTTTTTCTGCATCGAAAAAAAATCCGGCTGTACAACCGTTTGACAATACCCTATATTGAATCTTTTTATGATCTAACATTTCTTCTATTCTCCCCAACACAGGTTGAGTTTTTTTGGGTGCTAAAGGGTAAACAGCAGCCATGTTGTCACTACAAAATATTATAAACATTTTATAGACAGGGTCGTATTGTGTGTGCACGTGTGTGTATGAGCACGCGCGTGTGTCCGCATGTGCAGAATTACGGAGCTGACCTTTGACCTAGGCCTGACTCTGAGTGCTTCATATTCCATGTGAAAGGAAAGAATGTGTGCGTATCTGCAATGGATGGGAACCGGATTTAACAACTATTTTTGTGATGCGACAAACATGTCAACATCAATATGTTTATGACTTTCTAGGAATGTTTCATACAAGGAAAGAACAGCTGTATTTTTATGATGTGACAAATGGCAACATCAATACATTTTATTATACTACCCCATACACCGGTCATGGTCATTAAATTTGATGATCATGACCTTTGATCTGAATAAACAAACATGTCTCTTTTTGACCTAGACCTGTCAAAATCCAAGTTACGTCATATGCTAACCATATCTCTCTTACAGGATCTAGTATACAAGTTCATGAATTTCCTGAAGAGATTAATGAAGCTAGTTCGGTCTCTCTAAGGGGAGTAAAACATTCTAAATATTGATCTGGTATTGTTTTATTACCATCTACAGGGTTAATTAGAATACTGTCTGGTTTTAATTTAATAGCCTGAATTTCACATCTGTTATTTTCAACCTTATCAGTGAAAAATGTCATGGTAGCGAGGTGAGGTGGAAGTATTATGATCAATATGAATGAGATGAGATTAAGGTCTGAGACAACTTCAGACTGAAGAAGAAAAAAAAAAAAACAAAAACAAAGATCCAATGTTTAATAGTCCTAGCTTTAAATTAAAGCTGCTGGATGCGCATTCAGTATGATCTAATTTTATGTTAATTAGGTTTCTAAAACAAACTTTCTGAAATTGTCTATGTATTTGTATAGCTCGGGGAAAAGATAGTCTCTATAGCATGTACTAAAAGTGTTAAACTATTTATTGAACATTATGATAAACCTTATTGTAGGAAGATGACAGCAGTTCCACTCCGAGGCTGCTGGGGTGCAGGCAATCATGACGAAACAACCTAGGATGCTCCCAGAACAGATTCCAGTTAACAAACAGCAGATTCTGTTCATTACACCAGGGAACTAACCAGTCATTCAAATCAAGAAGTCTACTGAACTTTTCAGCTCCATGTCTGTAGGTGGGAAGAGGTCCAAAGACGATGATCTTCAAGGTGGGTGATCTGCCTTTTACAGTCTCGATCAGGCTGGAGAAGTCCCTCTTCAGAACCGCCATCTGCCACAGCCTGAGGTTTCCCTCCACATGCACCACGACCGCTGCAATACTCTCATCCTTCTTCGGTATTCCTGGGTACCTGTCCAGCGACATCAAGGACACGAGCACCAGAAAAACAGTGTGCGCACACCTTACACTTTGTCAAAGCGACGTGGACGTTTTGCACAATGGAGTCCCCGATGATCACATGGGATTTTTATGATCAATCTTATATTGTCAAGAGTATTAATATTTTGTAGATTCTTCAAGGGGTATGTAAACTTCCGGTGCAACTGTATACCCACCAAAACACAAATTCAACCACTTAAACAGCAAGGACTTATAAACAATTAAAAATAAACTATACTATGAACATTGACAAATTAACTGATAGCGCGTGCCCCCCCCCCAAAAAAAAACCCACCACAGTTAAATCACTCTACATACCTTCCTTTTGCAAAAGTCTTCTCTTGCCCCTCACTCTCGATCTGATGTCCCCTCTACCTCCATCTCTGGAGCATTAGCCGTGAGGAGGTTTATATGAACTTTGGAATAAAGCAAAACATAGTGTGGGTTTTCTAACAAAACATTAAAAAAGTTAAATAAAAAGTAGTAAAACAGGAAAGGGAAGGAAACTAGG
>JAFFST010051424.1:13184-39373 GCA_022414735.1 Noturus placidus | reverse complement strand
GCCTGAAATGTGGCAAAAGGTCGAACAGTTCAAGGGGGCCGAATACTTTCGCAAGGCACTGTATGCACAAATCACCATATGTAGACCTTGAACATTCCTTCCCTCTGAACTTCAAAAGAGGAAATCTCATCTCTAAGGATGACCAAATCCTGATGCAATGTGTGCATATAATGTAATTCCTAGCTGTTTCAGTTCTACAAATAGGCACAAGACTTTGATATTCAAATAGACACAGTCTTCTATACTTTTTTAACAAGTCCTGCCTTTATGCACCATTCTTCCCCTTTCTACTTCAGTGCCACAGACTCTCTTCTTACATGAGTTAATTGGCTAAAGGAGTTCATTTTACAGCAACAGGACATCAATATAGAGGTTGGTAATGATTAAACAGCTGGGAGCTAAAGCACCCAATTAATCAACACTGGCAGGTTTTTAAATTTCTCCTTATTGCTAAAACATACCAAAGGCAAAAACTTATGAGCTTATTAAAAAGGCAGTGGATCATTTCTAATGGTGTATATGATGTACAGGACAGTGCTGATGTTTCAAAAGCAATGAAAATCAAATAGTCACCTCACTCTGCAGGATCATAACAGCATGGTTGAAATGGTGATGTTCAAGAGTAGCTGATGTTCCATACAGCAATGCCAGTGCAGATCCTGACCTGCAGAGGGCAGTAAAATTCACTGACAAGTAGTTACAGGTACAGTATCTAAAAAACAATGAGACTACTGTATTCTGCCAGGTATTTGGATAGATGCTGGCATGTTAAATGGACTGTTATGTGTAAAACTTTGTTTATGTTTTTGGATCACTTGGCTTGAAATGCATTGTTGGTGCCACGATGATCCAGGTCATGGCACAGACATCCAACCATTAGTGCTAGAGTCTCTGCATCTGTTAGAACATCCTGGAATCCTGCAGTCTGCCAAAGGACAGAAATAGGTCTATGGAAAAACATGCATATATCTATTACCTATATTCAATTGTTTAAATCGTGGCTCAATCTATTAGCTTATTATCGTTGGCTTAAACAAACCCTTCTAATCAGATTTAGACTCACAGTTATCATGACAAACATACACTGGGAGACATTGAAAGCATGTCTCCAGTTGTGGTAGGCCACTGTGCGGTAGTTCTTCCTTACAGTGAGCAACCAGCGGCACAACACCTGAGTAGGCGGAGGAGGAAACTGTAACTAAGTCTTGCTAATATTATATTCAACTGAGCATTCAATTGGGCTGAGTAAATCTTGAACAGATGGAACAGATTAGTAAGAGATGACTATTATGGCTGGGAGGATGACTTCCATGCCTCCTCTCCTCACCTCATAATCAATCTTAAATTTTTGCACAACATTAAGCTCCAGAAACATGCGCAGGGAAGCAGTAATCATGGCGTTATTGTCCAGAGAAAAGTCATTGAAGTGGAACTCATCGATTCCCAACTCACTGCTCAGGGGGATCTTAGCAGCCTGGGAGAGTAAGACAGAGAAAGTTTTGGGTAAACTAACCAATAATAATAGACATCAAATAAACACAACAGCAGCACTGGATCTGTAAGGACCAGATATATAGTGTATTTGAATTATGAACATTTATATAATTTTTAATCTCCAAGGTTGATGGACATCCTGATAGTGATACACCTGAAATTAACAGCACACAACTAGATGTTAGTTAATCCCCTATACCAGTCATGTAGCTTTGGTTGAGGACAGACTTTACCATTACAGAACTAAACAGAATAAGTTTTCCTATTAGTCAAAAACACTTTGATTAACAAGTTTTTCCCCCTGTCAGAACTAATTTAAATGCTCGGGGTTTTCATGTTTCTATAACAGACCAGATCCGAAACATATCTAAATCATCACTCTGTGCATCACCAGTGTACAGTCAAAAAACCCTAATCTATACACCAAATAGAAGTCCGATCAAATCACCAGGCAGCAGAAATACCATCTGTTCATTTTATTGTTTTGACAAAATGATGGCTTTAGCAAGATGTGTCTAGCTTCATTATAAATGGTAAATGGCACACTTATATAGCGCTTTTATACAAAGCGATTTACACTGTGTCTCATTCACCCATTCACACACAAAGTCACACACCAATGGTAGCAGAGCTGCCATGCAAGGCGCTAGCTTGCCATCGGGGGCGACTTAGGGTTCAGTGTCTTGCCCAAGGACACTTCGGCATGTGGCGTCATCCAGGCCGGGAATCGAACCGCCAACCCTACGAATAGTGAATTAGTGGACAACCTGCTCTACCGACTAAGCCACAGCCACCACAAACAATTTTTTTTTATATAAAAAAACTTTTTTTTTTAAATTATAATAAATCACACAATTCTACCTCAAATAAAAGATAATCAGCAACAGTTTAAATACCACCTGCTGGATTACTGCAGAAAGCAGGATAAAAAGCAGCAGAAATAGAAATGAATAAGAACTGTGCTCATACAGTATCTCACAAAAGTGAGTACACCCATCACATTTTTGTAAATATTTGATGATATCTTTTCATGAAACAACACTGAAGAAATAACACTTTGCTACAATGTAAAGTAGTGAATGTACAGCTTGTGTAACAGTGTAAATTTGCTGACCCTCAAAAATAACAACACACAGCCATTAATGTCTAAAACACTGGCAACAAAAGTGAGTACACCCCTAAGTGAAAATGTCCAAATTGGGTCCAAAGTGTCAATATTTTGTGTGGCCACTATTATTTTCCAGCACTGCCTTAACCCTCTTGGGCATGGAGTTCACCAGAGCTTCACAGATTGCCACTGGAGACCTCTTCCACTCCTCCATGATGACGTCACGGAGCTGGTGGATGTTAGAGACCTTGTGCTGCTCCACCTTCCGTTTGAGGATACCCCACAGATGCTCAATAGGATTTAGTCCATCACCTTCACTTCTTTAGCAAGGCAGTGGTCATCTTGGAGGTGTGTTTGGGGTCGTTATCATGCTAGAATCCCTCAATGAACTATAGCTCCCCAGAGCCGGCAGCACACATGCAGCCCCAGACCATGACACTCCCACCACCATGCTTGACTGTAGGCAAGATATACTTGTCTTTGTACTCCTCACCTGGTTGCCGCCACACCCATTTGACACCAACTGAACCAAATAAGTTTATCTTGGTCTCATCAGACCACAGGACATGGTTCCAGTAATCCATGTCCTTAGTCTGCTTGTCTTCAGCAAACTGTTTGTGGGCTTTCTTGTGAATCATCTTTAGAAGAGGCTTACTTCTGGGGTGACAGCCGTGCAGACCAATTTGATACGGTTTGCGGCGTATGGTCTGAGCACTGTTATGTTATTATATATATATATGTCCCATTGGTGTGTCTGTTTCCCTTTTTCTCTTCCCACCTTCTCTAGACCCCGCCTACTGCATGCATCTTGTTCCCACCTGCTCCAGCCTTGTGCGACGGGATCGGTTGCCAGCACGCTTCCGGAAGCATACTTAAGCCTAATCAGTCTTCAGCCCAGGGCAGATCATTGACTTTGTGTTGTGTGTTAGAGAGAAGTGCATCTTGCCTGTTTTGATTAATTCGACTGTGTATGACTATTTCGCTTGTTCTGACTAATTCAATTGTGTATGACCTTTTGCCTGTTTTGACTCTGTTTATGCTCTATCCCATTACGGCTCACGTATATGTATATTTGTATATAGTATTTTGTTATTTAAGTTCACTAATAGTCACCTTTGTAAATAGTGCACGTTTAGGAGTGGTTAGTATGAAGTCGGTGCCATATGAGTTCATTTATCTTTTCTCCTGTTTTGGGTTTAGCCAGCAAGTGAGGGAAGATTGGTGTATTTTTGTTTTCTTTTCTTGTAGTTTAGTCAGGTAAATTCTGGTAAAGGTAGAGGGACTTTTGTTTATTATTTTGGCCTGGCCGGCTTCTGAAGATAAAGACCACTGTGTGTCTAAAATAAACAACCCAAACGCAATCTTGGTCTCGCCAACTTTCTTTTTTTTTTGTATGTTGCGGCCCGACCTAGACCGGGTTCGTAACAGCACTGACAGGCTGACCCCCCACCCCTTCAACCTCGGCAGCAATGCAGGCAGCACTCATACGTTTATTTCCCAAAGACAACCTCTGGATATGATGCTGAGCACGTTCACTCAACTTCTTTGGTCGACAATGGCGATGCCTGTTCTGAGTGGAACCTGTCCTGTTAAACGGCTGTATGGTCTTAGCCACTGTGCTGCAGCTCAGTGTCAGGGTCTTGGCAATCTTCTTATAGCCTAGACCATCTTTATGTAGAGCAACAATTCTTTTTTTCAGATCCTCAGTGAGTTCTTTGCCATGAGGTGCCATGTTTAACTTCCAGTGACCAGTTTGAGGGAGTGTGAGAGAAATTTAACACACCTGCTCCCCATTCACACCTGAGACCTTGTAACACTAACAAGTCACATGACACCGGGGAGGGAAAATGACTAATTGGGCCCAATTTGGACATTTTGACTTAGGGGTGTACTTAATTTTGTTGCCAGCGGTTTAGACATTAATGGCTGTGTGTTGAGTTATTTTGAGGGGACAGGAAATTTACACTGTCACACAAGCTGTACACTCACTGCTTTACATTGTAGCAAAGTGTCACTTCTTCAGTGTTGTCACATGAAAAGATATAATCAAATATTTACAAAAATGTGAGGGGTGTACTCACGTTTGTGAGACACTGTATGTTGTAAACATGCATACACAGGTCCATATACCCATTACTACTTCATCTGTACAAATTTAGGCATTGTAGGTTGTAAAATAGAGAGTGGTTAATGTCTTCCCAATGTCAAAAAAGCTAAATGTGCAGTCACAACTTTCCAATAGTCCCAAGAATTTTATATAATCAGTTTGAACTACATATTTAAATCACTATCTGGCTGATTTAATAAATTCCTGAACTCACTTTTTAAGCAAGATGTATTCCTAAATCTCATATATTAGAATATTTTACTGATGGCATTTACAGCTTTTCTTCTAAAAAGACAGATTTGTACAACAGAAATCTGTGGTTCTACTGTAGGGTTCAGATGTTTTCTTATGTTCTACCAAACTGTATTCACAATATGCTATACTGACTATAATATTCTGTTTCATGTACAGTAATAACTCATTCTATACAAAAACAGTCAAAGGATGATAACAGTGTGGTTGTTGTTGATAGTGTTTTTTGTGTGATGTTACCTTGAGTCGATCTACTTCAGCTTTTGAGCATGTAGCATGATAAGACAGCATCTGAGGTCATAGATAGTATATATAAAAATATATATTTTTAAAAGTTTCAATCCATGAACATTCCAGATCACATCACTGATCCATCATGTATAAAGACATTACATTCTGCTTACGTCCAGAGCCACGGACTGTTTGGCCCAAGCTTTCTTCACTTGGTTGTACATCATTGTATTGTTGATGCCAAGACCACAGAAAATAACAAAAGCCTGTGTCAAACACAATGATTGATTATTATAAAGACTCCATTATCTATAGAAATATACCATTAATAATAGAGCAAAACTCACACCTCAAATAATCTTTGATCTGCATCATTAAACGTCTTCCTGTCCAAGCGATTAAGAATCTGGGCAACACCTTGAAAATGTGAGAAAGTTTTTAGATGGATGTTGCTCATACCTCACTCACTCAGTAACTCATTCTTGGCAGGCAAAAGATTGTCCACAAGGTGGCACTCCTATTCATATAGCTTTTGAATGTGTGTTTATTGAAAAGGAACAACTGATACAAATCTATGCATATTTGAAATGCATATGTTTATGAGATGTACACACCCTATGCAATTTGCATGTGTATTATAGGGGATGGACTGTCATTAACGCAGTAAAAGTAGCATGTGGTGCAGGTACAAATGAATCAGGTACAGCAATGTTGCTGGACTTTTTAAACACCTTAATGTCATTACTGGGTTGAGAAAGAGTAGAGCAACCAAACATAACCAGCTACCTGCAGTGACATGACCAGACACTGAAATGAGCTGACATTGGATGATGAGTAACACAAACTACTAATGCAAATATATAATTGTATTTTCTCACTGAAAGCTGCACCAACAGTGGACCAACAATGAATAATTGATGTATCTAATAGTATAAATAAATTATAAAGTAAGGATACAGAGTATTTAAAAACTAGAGTATTGCTTCTGTGCCTTATACACTCATACACTGTTTAAAATAAATAAATAAAACCTTGAATGAAAGGTTTTTTTTTTGTTCAATTATTTCATTGTATGCCTTCTTTTTTCACTTAAGAAAATCTTAGCTGTAACAAGTGGTAGTTGCTTTCCACTGATGGATAGGGTCGGGCAATTGTATACCTACATAGTTGACTAATTTAAGGTTTACCTGAAAGCCAGTAAGGGCAAGGAGAAGTCTCATCCACCTAATAAACAGTCATATGTACATGTATGTATTAATTATAATTCAGGAAACTCACCAATTATTTGATGGGTTCTGTTCCAAATGGGGACACACAGCACTGATCTGATGTGAAAGCCTGAGGCCTGATCAGCCTGTGAACAAACACACATTTGTGTGTATGTGTGTGTGTGTGTGTGTGTGTGTGCATGTGCATGTTTATGAGTGTGTGTGGGTGTGTGTGTGCGAGAGAGAGAGCGAGAGAGAGAGAGAGAGAGAGAGAGAGAGAGAGAGAAAGTTTATGAATTGAAATGAAAATGAATAATTCTTGCCTTTGCTCCTCTTGTTTGAGGAAAAAAAGTGTGGATTTGTTATTTAGGTTAATCTTTGATACAACAGATAATGTCCTCATTCATTCATTCATTCATTCATTCAGAGTTTGAGAAGCCCCTGTAATATTAAATTAAAGGAACTGATAGAATAGATAGAGTGACCATTTGGACAAAGAATGACTTGGTTAATAAAGATGTACAACTGGGCTATACTGGCGGCACCATCATGTTAAAAAATTACAATTAAAACAGATATACTAGTTATATACTAAATAGCAGTGTGTGTGTGTGTGTGTGTGCGCACCTCAGAATCAAACCTGGGATCCTGACACACATCGCTTATGTTAACAGGCAGGCCTGTGGATGCCACCAACTCAGCGATGCTGTTATTGATCAGCCAGTCAGAACAGGACACCTTCTCCCTGCTGACATCAAACAAAGACACTCACACATACACAGAGAGAGAGAGAGAGAGAGAGAGAGAGAGAGAGAGAGAGAGAGTAACAGCAGATTTAGTGCACAACTCAAGTTTATTATTCATTAATTACTATACATTATTCAGTGACTACAGTGAAACTAATAGGAAATGTATGTAGCCATAAAAGTGAGGAATGTAAATGGTCCTGGGAGTTTAAGAAGTTAATGTTTGTATAGCAGTGATTTATACATAGAATTACAGCAGGGTTGCATAGCAGTTCTTCTAATGCAAATTAAATTCTATTGCGATGAAAAGATATTGCAAATGAAAATAATAAAAGGTAAATCTGTGGAATAAGCTGTAAGGATTCACCAGTTTCAATATGTGTAACTATCTAGATAATTATGATACAGCTGCACCAGTTAGAACTGAATCACTTAAAACTGATACCACACACATCTCCTTTTTTATTACTTCTGTACTACACTATATGGCCAAAAGTATGTGGACACCCGACCATCACACCCATATGCCATTCTTCCCTAAACTCCTGCCACAAACTTGGAAGCACACAACTGTATAGTATGTCAAGCACACAAGTGTAGCATTACAATTTAATTTAATTTAATTTAAAATGTAAAAACTCAGGCCTCCTAAGTAGTGCAACAGAAAAGCAGTTTCCCTATTGTCGGAAGCTCGTGAATTTGAATCCTGATGAATCAACAGCCATCTGTGGCCAAGAGAACAAAATTATCTGTGCTACACAGCAAAATGGCCAGTGTTGGTTTAACACCCAGAGTGTTGAATTTACACCCTACAGTGTTTATATAAGTCTATTGCACTCAAATGAACACACTGGGTGTTAATTCAACATTAGGGATTTAACTGTGTAACTCAGCTGCCCTTTAATATAGCATGTGCAGCTGTTTGAAACAATGCACTGGCCTCATATGTCTCTGTGGAAGCATGTACAAGTCCTCATCATGATTGGTTGTGTGATAGGGGAGTGCTAATTAATGAGAATTTGCAAATGACCCAATTGGAGAAAGAAAATTGATCTCTCAATCCAAATAAGATCTTTCAATTATTGACTGCTTATAATCTACTGTAAAATCTTTCATACACCAGATCTATAACCCTAATGAATTGCGAACATTTATATAAGATGCGAAATGGAGCGCTCACCTTATGTCATGGTCCACATTGCAAAATGGAGACATGAGCTCAAATGTCTTCGAGAACTTTACCACCTGCGAGGTACAGGGGGAACAATCTGAGTAGACAGAAAGTGGTGCAAGACATGATCGATTGTTTCACAAGAAACTATTCAAGAATTTTCCCTATAGGTACAGTAGATAGACAGATATCATCTGAAAAGTGTAGAAGGAGATAAAAAAAGGCATGAGAATAAATTTTCCTAAATATAAATGAACATCTTACAGGTGAGTGGATGTCCTCTAGGAGCAGCACAGTGCAGCGTTCACACTGCAGCAAGGTGAGTGCTCGCTGCATGATCTTTCTCACAATCTTCTCCAGGTCTGTCTGCTCCTCAAACAAATCGTTCACCACCTCGAGAAGAGCCTGCAGAAACAGCATGGAGGTAATTCACTCAATGCACAACAGCATATAAACATTCAGCCTGAAAGTATGTGGGGTAGAACTTAAACCAAGCTGAATAATCTATACCACAAATTGTAGGGAGTGTTTGCTAAGTGTTCACATTCAAAACACTAATAAGATAAAATGCAGGCTATTTACTTTTTTACCACACACCTTTCAGTGCATTACCACTACACATCATATCACTGTATACATTGTGAAAATCTGTCTGTTCAGTAGAAACCAGACTGAGAATCAACTTGGAACTCTGTGTGCATTATTTATCAATGTTCTTCAGGCTGTGAGTAGAATGAGTGTGTAGCTTAGACTCTCACCCGGCTCCTATCGTATTCTTTGCGGGACTCAGAGAAGAGCTTGGCATTGGAGATCGATATACCACAGAAGGGTAGGTACATCTGTAGCACCTAAGCAGAGAGCAGAGAACAGAGAGAGAGAGAGAGAGAGCGAGAGAGAGAGAGAGAGAGAGAGAGAGCTCATGGTACCAATAAAAAGCAGATGAAGGAGCAACACATCTGAGACATTTTTGTTTTCTGGTTATGTAAATATAAATGTAGATTTAAATCATAAACGAGCAAGCCAGTGGCAAGAGTGGCAAGAAAAAAACTCCTTGACTTGAATTGAGGAAGAAACCTTGAGAGGAACTAGATTAAAAAATAAATCCATCCTCTTCTGTGTGACACCTGATAGAGGGATTATAAATCATTACTCTTCTACAACTATATATAATATACAATGGCTTCCAAATTGTCATGATTCCCCCCTGAAGCAGAGTGCAACAGTGAAAATGTGCGAGCACCTGCATGCCCGATGTAGACATTTGTTGACATTCCAAACACATGTACTTTGTTATGTTTCTGTCATGTCTCCTCCCCGTGTCTGTCATTGGCTAAGCTGTCATGTGTCTGTATTGCTCTCAGCTGTTAGCTTTTATGACGCTGATTTAGCAGGGATATATACTACATGCCTCCCAGCACACGGCTGACATACCTTTCCACCTGTATTATGAGTGGGTGGACCGGGTAGCATCTGCAGTTCTGCTTCAGATTCCGGTCAGCGTCGTGGCGGTGGCAGCGAGATGTATGACTGAGGGCTGTGGGTAAGAGACTCAGCTCCAATGTCCCACCTGCAAGAAGCTGGGTCTCCAGGAAACATTTTTCTGTTCTAAGGAATGCTTCAAGAGCAGTTGGTGTCAGCACAAGCATCTACACAGAAAAGCCCCCATGACATTACAGCCAGAAGTCAACGTAACGACCTCAGAACCAGAGCTTGAACCTGAGACCCACGAGGTGGGCTCACCTGCCGAGATCCAGCCAGAGGTCCACATGGTGGCCTCAGAGTCGCAGCACGAGACCTATGGGGAGGTCTCAGCTCCGGGGCCTCAGCATGAGGTAAACCTGGCGACTTCAGAGCTCGAACCTGAGACCCACAAGGTGGGCTCACCTGCCGAGCTCCCGGTAGAGGTCAACAGGGAGGCTCCAGCAGCAGAGCTCCAGCACGAGACCTACAAGGAGGTCTCAGTGTCAGAGCTCCAGCCTGAGGTTAACCTGGCAACCTCAGAGCACCAGCCTGCTGAACAAGCACCAGCCAAGTTCTGCTCATGTCCAAGCCTGCTAACCAACTTCCGCTCATGTCCAAGCCTGCTGACCAAGTTTCACTCATGTCCAACCCTGCTGACCAAGTTCCGCTCATGTCCCAGCCTGCTGACCTATTTCTGCTCATGTCCAAGCCTGCTGACTCAGCTGATCAAGTTCCGCTCATGTTCAAGCCTGCTCACCAAATTCCGCCCATGTCCAAGCCTGCTGACCAAGATCCTCTCCAGCCGGAGGTTAACCTGGCGACCTCTGAGCTCGAACCTGAGACCCACGAGGTGGGCTCACCTGCCGAGCTCCAGCTGGAGGTCAACAGGCAGGCTCCAGCGTCAGAGCTCCAGCCGGAGATTAACCTGGCTACCTCAGAGCACGAACCAGAGGCCCATGAAGAGGTCTCACCTGCCGAGCTCCAGCCACAGGCCAGTATGTCAACCTCAGAGCTCAAGTTTCAACATGAGGCCCATGAGGGGGTCTCAGTTCCAGAACTCCGGTATGAGACCAAGTTCCTGCTAGAGGTCAATGAGGTGACCTCCCAAGCCCAAGTACAGTCCCAAGTGTCTGTTAACACGGGCAACCAAGCCCTGCTCACTTCCAAGTCAGCCGACATTACCGACCAAGCCCTGCTCAAGTTCAAGTCTACTGACAGGTCCGACCAAGCTCAGCTCAAGCCCAAGTCTACTAACACAGCCGACCAAGTTCTGCTCCAGCCCAAGACAGCTGATGAAGACAACCAAACTCTGCTTAAGTACACGTCTGCTGACATGCACATCTAAGTGTCTGTTGACACGGACAACCAAGCTCTGCTCACGTCCACATCTGCTGACATGCACAACCAAGTGTCTGTTGACACCGACGACCAAGTTATGTTCACGCCCAAGTCAGCTGATGAAGACAACCAAGCTCTGCTTAAGTCCACGTCTGCTGACATGCACATCCAAGTGTCTGTTGACACGGACAACCAAGCTCTGCTCACGTCCACATCTGCTGATATGCACAACCAAGTGTCTGTTGACACTGACAGCCAAGTTCTGCTCACGCCCAAGTCTGTCAACACGGACAGCCAAGTTCTGCTCATGCCCGAGTCTGCTGACAGTGACAGCCAAGTTCTGCTCACGCCCAAGTCTGCCGACACGGACAGCCAAGTTCTGCTCATGCCCGAGTCTGCCGACAGTGACAGCCAAGTTCTGCTCACGTCCGAGTCTGCCGACACGGACAGCCAAGTTCTGCTCATGGCGAGTCTTCCGACACGGACAGCCAAGTTCTGCCGGCACTGAGAGCCAAGTTCTGCTCATGCCCGAGTCTGCTGAAACGGACAACCAAATTCAGTCTGCAGGCTCCACTGAGTACATTGCTCCACTTTCATGCTCAGCTGAGGACTTCACTCTGCTTTTCTGCCGAACTTGTGAAGTGGTGTTGTGCACTTGTGGAGCAGAGCAGGCAGATCACGGAGGAAGTCGCTCAGCATCACCACCTTCGACTGCTACTGCAGCCAGCTGAAGCAAACTCTGGGTCCCTGGCGGGGGCCATTTCCCACTCTCCCTCCCCTGTGGCGGATCTCATGCTGCCTGCCTGTTCCGCAGAGGACGTCCTGTTGAGCTGAGGACGTCGCTCTGCCGTCCTGTTCAGCTGAGGATGTCGCTCTGCCTTCCTGTTCAGCTGAGGACGTCGCTCTGCCTTCCTGTTCAGCGGAGGACGTCTCCCCGCTTTCCTGTTCCGCCGAGGACATCGCTCTGCCTTTCTGTTCAGCTGAGGACGACGCTCTGCCTTTCTTTTTATCCGAGGACATGACTCTGCCTTCCTGTCTCACCGAGGACGTCACTTTGCTTTCCTGCTCTGCTGTGACTGTCGCGCTGCTTTCCTGCTTTGCCACGTGCATCCCTCTGCGTTTTTGTTTCTCCGGGACTGCTGTGTGGTCTCCTGGCTCTGCTTGGGACATTCTGTCCAGGGGACAGGGGCCGCCAATAGTTGGGGTGTTTCATGGCGCTCCAGGAGTAGCGCCTTTGGGGGGGGGGGGGTTCTGTGTATGATTCCCCACTGAAGCAGAGTGCAACAGCGCAAATGTGTGAGCACCTGCATGCCCGATGTAGACAATTGTTGACTTTCCAAACAGGTGTACTTTGTTATGTTTCAGTCATGTCTCCTCGCCGTGTCTGTCATTGGCCAAGCTGTCACATGTCTGTATTGCTCT
The DNA here is from genome assembly GCA_022414735.1 of Noturus placidus. NCBI lineage: Eukaryota > Metazoa > Chordata > Actinopteri > Siluriformes > Ictaluridae > Noturus > Noturus placidus. The sequence goes on along the minus strand of JAFFST010051424.1, from coordinate 26,835 downwards.
CAGCTGTTAGCTTTTATGACGCTGATTTAGCAGGCATATATACCGTGCGCCTCCCAGCACACGGCGCGGAATATTGAATGTGAATGAGTAAGTTAGAATATACTAGTCATAGTCATAGTCACAGTCCATGTTAGTTTAGTTCACGCTGGTTTCTCCGCTACCAGTTCTTAGCCGTAGTTCATGTTGCATGTTCAGTGTATCGCCCCTGTTTCCCGTGACCTTGTCTTCACTTTCTGCCTCGCCCTGTATTGTTCCGTTTGCTGATCACCTGACCCTCGCCTGTTTTTGGATTACTCTATTTGGATTGCGTATTGGGATTTACTGCCTACCTCTCTTAATAAAAACTGTTCATACTGCATTTGCATCCAGCCTTATCTCTCCGCCGTCACGATACGTGACACAAATGTCTGACAGCACATTGAAAATTTGGGATTTTTTTCATGTAAAATGGTAAATAAACAAAAGTTTTAGAATTTTAAAATATTTTAAACAAAAAAAGTAAATGTTCAATTTCTTGAATATTTAATATTGTGTAATATTCTAGATCCCTATTTAAATGTAAGCCAATGTGTGATATTGACCAAATAAACAGGTGAGATTTTTCTCATGCCTGATTTCTTCTACTGAAGCATGTGTTCAGACAACACGCCAATGGATTTCATCTAAAATGGATTATAAGTTTTTGCACAAATTTATGACTCTATGCTAGCTCGAGTGTACTCTCATTAAAGCAAAAAATGGGACATACCAAATACGAAGAAAACTCTTAAATTCTGAGATTCCACTTTTCAATAATATAATTTGTAATGAAAATTGTTGTATTAAATTAGAAAACAATGCAAAATATAAACATTTTCATTAGTGCTCTCAGACTTTTGAACCCAACTAAGTCATCATAGTATCCAGGACAAATTATCCACTGAATCCAGACTTGAGCAGAATTTTATTTGTTAGTGTCACGCTCGCTTGGATGAAGCGGAAACAGGCGCAGACTGGCTTTTCGCTGGTTTATTGAAAGAATCCTTAGATCAACACAAAATAATGCAAATACCAGCACGAGACTCTGAAAAAGGGCTAGGAACAAAAATACTTCAGCTAATAAACATGAAAATAAAACCTGCTTCTCAGGCACATAAATGAGGAATAAAGCCAGCTGATTACCTAAGCACTGTGACAGGAGTTTAAACACAGTCACGCACACACCTACACATATACAACGAAAGACAAACACTATGTGCTCTACTAGCACTATATATACATCCCCAGTGTTCGTTAACCAAAACAAGGCTCAGGTGCCAGAATCCATGTGACCCTGAGTGAACCCACGTGACCAGCAGTGGCTGCTGGGAAATGGAGTCCACCGGCACCCTGAGGATAGTCACTGCAAGTGTTCGGCCACCAGAGGGCGCCAGATCCAGCCATGGTGCAGTGCCACAGCTGGCCAACAGGGGGAATCGTGACAGTTAGCAAACTCACTTTGACTTGAACAATCACGTTCATTAATGTTGCATAACACTATGGACTGTTTTCAGTGTATATGCAGATTAATGATTGTATCACCTGATAAAAATGTCTTCAACTAAACAGACCCCACCAGCCAAAATGTACTAGTCAAATATCCCAAAAAAGAGTGTTACAGAATTATATAGTTCAGAGAAAAATGAGCAAAACAAAGCCCCAAAAGTAAGTGTAAGTGTCATACTAACTGACAATAGAAATCAACTATAGAATGAGTATGTATAATGCAACACAAGCTTCAGCCCAGGGGCTCAGGGAACAACTCTGAAGTTTTTGTTATATGGTAAGTTTCCACTGCAGTGTATATTTAAAAAAAAAATCAAACAAGTAAAACCTCAAATGCTGTGTTAATGATGTTTTTTCAATATAGTACAGTGTGAATTGAATTTTCATATGACTCTTAGGGTTTTTTTCTCCCACTTTCCATAATGTCCCAACTTTTTTTGAATTGCGGTTGTAGTAGCTTCCAGTTAGTTTAACTCTACAAGGAACATCACAATAATATCAATTTACATATTAATAGGGATTTTTCTGACATGATTAATGAATTGCAGGGTAGATGTTACACAGATTTCATGTAACACAATACTCTTTTGAAATAGAATTCAAGCAACAAAAGGATATGCTATTAGTTAATTTAAAACTATTGGAAATGTGCTGCTTAATCCAGAATACAACTGGAACAAGTGTGCTCTTCCAGCTGATTCACTGGAAATGATGACATAATGACACAAAATGTGAACGGTTTCCACTCAAATAACTGGAGAAAATGCTTACCTCTAAAATAGTTCTTATTTAAAAACAATAAAAACAATAATATTTGCATCATGATAAAAGTTACAGTGTCATGCATTCTGTTAATTACTAGGATATTTTACACTTGACAATAAATTAAACTTTCAACAAAATGTACTATTGCCATGATTTGCCATGATTTGCAAATCTCATAAACTTATATGTTATTTGTTACGATACAGAGGCTGAAAGTAGTTGCAAGAGTGACGGCTTTATTTATAAACAAAACTAAACACAAACAAGAACAACTTAGCATGCTAAGCACTACTGCTAGGCATTTACGGCTAAGCATCAAGCGTGAGAATCCTGACTAAGTAATCTCTGAACAGCATAGAAACTAACACACATTCAAACACTCCTCCCATAACACAAACAATAACACGCCCTGTGTGCAGAAACCAAAGGGTTTAAATACAACACATGATTAAACTCGAACTGGGGCCACTTATGAATGTAATACAACTTTTAAACGTGAAACTACAGAGAACCAAAACAAAGGGTCACGTGACTTGAGTCCGTATGGCAGTGTTGTACTGCCATCCACTGGTGAGGCGTAACAGAACCCCCCAACAAAGGTGCTCTTCCCCGAGCACCAACAACAAACCCCACTCCAACGGGGGTCCCGGGCCCCTGGGCAGAATGTCCCTCTGCTGTTACAGGAACTGAGGCAGTTCTTGTCGGGCCGCAGGTGGCTGGAACGACACCCCCACCGGGGTTGGAAGTCGGGGCGCTGCCCCCGGCGGCTCAAGAACACAGGGCGCTGCCCCCGGCAGCTCAGGAACGCAGGGCGCTTACCACAGAGGCTCAGGAACGCAGGGCGCCTCCTGCAGAGGCTCAGGAGCGCAGGGTGCCTCCCACAGAGGCTCAGGAATACAGGGCGCCGCCTGCTGTGGCTCAGAAATGCAGGGTGCCGCCTGCTGTGGCTCCATCAACCCCCGAAGGCGGTGGCACCACCTCCTCAGCTCAGCGGTCTCCGCGTCCTCCTCCCTGGCCTCTCGCTGGTGTTCTGCGGTCACCATACTGCCTGGACACAGAAAGACCGAGATTAACGGGCTCCATTGTATCTGTGCTGATTGGCACCAGGGGGCCAGATAATGCCCTTCTAGCCTCTGGCTGGCGCTCCCCTGTCGCCGGTGCCCCCCCCAAAAAAAATTCTGGGCTTGTCCTCTCCTTCCAGCTGGTCTCATGGGTGTGAGGCGTGACATGGGGCTCATGGGCGTGCGGCGTGACATGTCTCTGGGACGGGACATGGCTCTGGGACGGGGACGTAACTTGGCTCTGGAACATGGATGTAACTTGGCTCTGGCTTAGATATGGGCACGAGTGAGACAGGGCTCTCAGGCATGGGCACGGGTGAGACAGGGCTCTCAGGCATAGGCATGGGTGAGACAGGGCCCTCAGGCGTGGGCACGGGTGAGACAGGGCCCTCAGTCGTGGGCACGGGTGAGACAGGGCCCTCAGGCGTGGGCACGGGTGAGACAGGGGCCATTCATGAATGTAATACAACTTTAACACGTGAAACTACAGAGAACCAAAACAAAGAGTCATGTGACTTGAGTCCATATGGCAGTGTTGTACTGCCATCCACTGGTGAGGCGTAACATTATTCACAATAGAACACAGAAAACATAACAAATATTTAAACTGAGGAAATGTACGATTTTAAGGAAAAAATAAGGTAATTTTTAATTTGATGGTCGCAACACGTCTCAAAAATTTAGGACAGGGCAAGAAATGGCTGGAAAAGTAAGTGTTACTTAAAAGAAACAGCTGGAGGATCATTTTGTAACTAATTAAGTTAATTGGCAACAGGTCAGTAATATTATTGGGTATTAAACAGAGTATCTTAGAGAGCCAAAGTCTCTCATAAGTAAAGATAGGATGGATTCCGGATGGAAACATATGTCGCTCTAAAACCTGTATATAACTTTCAGCATTGATGGTGCCTTTCCAGATGTGCAAGCTGCTCATTCCATAGTCACTAATGCACCTCCATACCATCAGAGATGCAGGCTTTTGAACTGAGCGCTGATAAAAAGCCAGATGGTCTCTCTCCTCTTTAGTCCTCTTTAGTTTAGGGGATGCTGCGTCCATGGTTTCCAAAAAGAATTTCAAATTTCGATTCGTCTGACCACAAAATAGTTTTCCACTTTACCTCGGTCCATTTTAAATGAGCTTTTTCCCAGAAAAGACAGCTGTGTTTCTGGATCATGTTCACATATGGCTGCTTCTTTACTTGATAGAGCTTTAACCAGCATATGTGTATGGCATGGCGAACTGTGTTCACAGACAGTGAGTTCTGGAGGTTTTTCTGAGTCCATGCAGTGATTTCCATTACAGAATCATGCCTGTTTTTTATGCAGTGTCACCTGAGGGCCCGAAGATCATGGGCATGCTATATTGATTTTCACCCTTGTCTCCAGATTCTTGGAAACCTTTGATAATTTTATGTATTGTACATGATGAGATATTCATAGTTTTCACAATTTTATGTTGAAGAACATTATTCTGAAATTGTTCCACAAATTGTAGACACAGATTTTCACAGATTGGTGAACCTCTGCCCATCTTTACTTCTGAAAGACTCTGCCTCTCTCAGATTCTCTTGTTATACCCTATCATGTTACTGACCTGTTGCCAATTAACTTCTAGCTGTTTCTTTTTAATAACACTTATTTTTCCAGCCTTTTATTGCCCCATCCCAACTTTTTTGAGACGTGTTGCAGCCATCAAATTCAAAAATACTTCATTTTTTTCTTAAAATTGTACATTTTCTCAGTTTAAACATTTGATATGTTTTCTATGTTCTATTGTGAATAACAAATGGGTTTATATGTTTATTGACATTTTACACAGCATCCAAACTTTTTGGAATTGGGGCTGCAGTGGTGTGGTTATATGTTATATGTGCAACCTTTTTCATTGCTCTTTTGCAATTACAGTCATGAATGACAGTAAACAGAGATACAGGTTCAGTGTTTGAGTATATTCCTGGAAGAGAGAGGATGATGCAGCTCACCTTTTCATCATCCTCAGCGAAGGGAGTTCCACTGGGTTTCTTGTTGATAGCCTGCACCACTCCAATAACTTCTCCATCACTGTTACAGATGGCCATGCACAGGATTGACTGAGTCTTATACCCTGTCAGCTTGTCAATCTCATCACTAAACCGATGGTCCTGCAGAATATACAAAAAAATACAGATTATACAAAAAAATACAAAAAAAAGAACAGTGACAGTGTCTTATCATTACACTAGATCATACAAATGGTTAAATGCACACACTATTTTAATATTTTAAAATTCCAACTTATTATTCAATTATTTACCTTATATCACATTATCCACTAAGTAACTACTATGATTTATACAAAGATACAATTACATTAAAAGGGAAGTCGGTGTAGTTACAATAGTAACGAATGAAAGATGATCTGCTGACAGGCCCTTGACGTTTACGGAGTTTAATGGGTTAAGTCAGCACTGGGATTCTTTTTCTGTGGTGACATAGATGAAAGACGCAGCAGATCGAGGACAACAGAAGTTCATTTGTTCTAGCATAACTATGTTCTAAGGACGTGTCCATAAAAAAGTTAAATGCAGGAGAAACTTTATATAGCATGCTCCCACTGAAACTAACTGTTCCCATTCTGTACCAAGAAGACAGATCTGCTTTCAGAGAATTAATACGTTCAGCAGCTGACCAATGGGGAAGACTTGCCCTCGGCCATGTAATAACGATGTCCAGAATTCAACTACAGTGGGACCTACATCCTGACTGCAGTAAGGGAAAAACAGAACCATAAGCGGGAAGCCTTGCGGAAAAATCAGGTTTCTCGGTCACGTTGACATAATTTAACTAATCAGGTTTTAGTTTGGCCTGACAGTAGCTCCGCAGAGTCCTGAGATAAACTAAGAATGGTTTGTGTTATTTAGGACAGCGGCTGTCAGCTGCAAACCTGAAGACCTGTGCTGCAAAGTTTCATGTTTTTCCACTTTATGAACTGAGAAGCTATGGGTTGAGTACATATGCTTTATGTTATGATAATGAGTATATAGTTCTTTAACACTGAAAGAATGATAAAAAAAAAACTGAGCAAAAAAGTGAAGATGTTTTTACCTATTATATATATATATATATATATAGTACATATATATATATATATATATATATATATATATATTATAATGTACTCACTGAACACTTTATTAAGACCACTACACTAACACTGGGTAGGGTCTCCCCCTTGCTCTCAAAACTGCTTCAGTTCTCGTGGCATGGATTCCACAAGAAGTGATTCTGGTCCATGTTGACATGATTGCATCACACAATTACTGCACATTTTTCAGGTTCACTTTGTCACGATTCCCCGTTGAAGCAGAGTGCATTGCGCATGCATGCATGCACCCTCCTCTTTTCCGAGCTGACTTTTGTGACACTTCAAACACATGGACTATGTTTACATTTTTGGCATGTCTCCTCCCCCATGTCTGTCATTGGTTAATATGTCACGTGATTGTATTGCTCTCAGCTGCACGCTATCACAACGCTGGTGTATCGTGCTCATATACCACGCGCCGGGCAGCACATGGCACGGAATATTCATTATGACTCATTGTGAATCTGTTTACGTATGTGTTTAGATAACTTTCACAGCCTCGCTAAATAACTTCATAGTCTCTGTTCATGTCTCATTTCCTTGTTAAGTTTGTGTTTTGTTTTGTATGGTCTAGACGGGTTTCTCCACTAACCCGTCTCGAGCCCTCATCTATTTAAATGCTTCCTGCTTAGTGTACCGACCCCGTTTGCTTGTGACCGCGACATCGTCTTCTGCTAGCCCTGTTTTGACTCTGTTTGCTGATCGCCTGACCCTTTGCTTGTTTGTCGATGACTCTATGTGGATTACAAGTTTTGGATATACTGCTTTGCCTCTTGTTTAATAAAAACAGTTCAACTGCATTTGCGTCCAGCCATATTTCTCCACGTCAAGAATCGTGACACACTTTCATGCTGTGAATCTCCTGTTCTACCTCATCCAACATGTGTTCTACTGGATTCAAGTCCACTGAGTGGGAAGACCACTGAAAGACGCTGAACTCATTGTCAAGTTCATGAAACCAGTTTGAGATGACTTTTGCTTTCTGACATGGTGCAATATTATTCTGTAAGTAGCCATTAGAACATAGATAAATTGTGCCCATGAAGGGATGCCCATGGTCAGCAACAATACTCTATGGCATTCAAGCAATGATTGATTGTAATAATAGGCCCAAAGTGTGGCAAGAAAACATTCCCCACAACATTACACCACCTCCACCAGCCTGGACTGTTGACACAAGGCAGCGTGGGTCTATGGATTCATGCTGTTGGCACATACTCCTGACCCTACCATCTGTGTGCCTCATTAGAAATCAAGATTCATCAGACTAAGCTTCATATTTCTAGTATTCAAAGATCCAGTTTTGGTAGGCCTGTGCCCACTGCAGCATCAGCTTTCTGTTCTTGACTGACAGAAGTGGAACCCAACATGGTCATCTGCTGTTGTAGCCCATTCTCCTCAAGGTTCAACATGTTGTGCATTCTGGCATGCTTTTCTGCTCACTACAATTGTAAAGAGTGGATGTCTGAGTTACTGTAGCCTTTCTGTCAGCTCAAACCAGTCTACCCATTCTCTGTTGATCTCTCTCATCAGCAAGGTGCTTCCATCTGCAGAAATGCCACTCACTGGATGTTTTTTCTTTATTGCACCATTCTGAGTAAACACTATACTAGGGGTCTCCAACCTTTTTTGTGAGCGAGGTCTCCCTGAAGGGATAAAATAGTCTAGAGCAGGGGTCTTCAACGTTTTCCAGGCCAAGGACCCCCAAACTGATGGCGAGATCGAGCGGGGACCCCCTAATTATATATATTGTGTGAAATTGTGTTATATCAAACTGGTACCAAAACTTTTGCGACCCCCATGCAGTACCTCCACGGACCCCCTAGGGGTCGCGGAGCCCCTGTTGAAGACCTCCAGTCTAGAGAGCTGCTTGTTTGATATACTCAAAAATATATATATAATTTGTTATAAATATAATAAATATAAACACAATGGTGCTTTTTTGTCAAAGGGATAATGAAATATCTTGATATCCTGACATAAAAATTTTTAATGATCTCTCACAAGCGGTTTTAATATTTTTTATTAAACAATCAATCCTGGAAAATATTTTTTAAAAATGTATTGAAATTTTGTGTTCGCCCCCGAGTTAAATATTGGAGAGTGCAGACGTGATTTCATCTCAGTTCTTGTGATCTTTAAACAGCACGTTTTCTAGCACAGTCATTGCTCCCTTGACAATTTCACCATCCAAGAAAGATGTTTTGTGTTGGGTCAAAAAATGAGCAACCCTAAATGAAGCTTCGGCTGCAACCTGTAACTTCTTAACAAGTCTGGTTTAAAAAATCATTGCTGCTTGCTTAATGTTGCTTTCAACTCGTTAATGTTGGTGGATAACTGCTATTGAAGGTCGTGCTGAATGTGGTGAAATGTCTCTCTGCGTTGTGCCTCTTGGATACCCTGATGCTAGCCCCACAGATGAAGCATTCACTTTTGTCTTTAATGCTTGTGAAGAGAAATTCTATCTCCCACTCCTTGTTGAAGTAATGTCTTTTTCTTTTTTGCAGAACCATCAGCCATAATTAATCCTTTGTTGTTTTTTGTTATAGTAAACTTCTAAATATTTACATTTTTAAATGATGATTTTATTTGCTGTTTACATGTTATATGAAAATGTTAGCATAACAGTTTTTTTTGCAAGTGTAAATATATTTTTTTTAAATCAATAATTTAAATTTAGCCTATTTATAGAACACACTTGGTGGGCAACTCACAGACTATATGCGGGCTACCAGGTACCCGCAGACATCATGTTGGGGACCATTGCTCTATACTGTTGTCTGTTAAAAATAACTGAAGATCAGCAGTTATAGAAATACTCATACCAGCCTGTCTGGTCCAAATAAGGAAACATGCTTTGTTTTGTGTGTGTGTGTGTGTGTGTGTGTGTACACAGTGGGGAGAAATAAGTATTGAATGCGTCAAACTTTTTTCAGTGAATATATTTTACAATAAGGCTTTTCACATTAAATTTTCACCAGACATCAGTATTAACTCAACAAATCTGGAAATATAAAGAATTCACAACATTAAAGTGCATAAATAAAGTTACGTGTAATAAAGTGAAATAACAGGAAAGAAGTATTGAACACGCTAAGAAAAAGCAATTCTTCAAGGCAAGATAAGGCAAGGAACCAGCTGAAATCTGGAAGTAATTATACCCCCTATCTGTGCAAATTAATATCAGCTGGGTTAGTAAATTGATGGTCTATAAAAAGGCTTTTCATTACCAAGGTGTCACACAAGAAACAGTTCATTATGGGTAAAAGCAAAGAGCTCTCCCAAGATCTTTGCAACCTTATTGTTTAAAAATCATATTGATGGAATCGGATACAGACGTATTTCAAAACTTCTGAATTCTCCCTCCAGTAAGCACCGTTGGGGCCATTATCTTGAAGTGGAAGCAACATCACTCCGTCATCAACCGACCACACACAGGAGTTGCTCACAAGATTTCTGACCAGGGAGTCAGAAGAAAAGTCAGTAGAGTAGCCCAAGGTGGTACTGGCAGACATCATATAATTGAAGGAACAATGAAGGGAGCCCTTTATGGGGAGATGATGAAGATGAGACGTGGATGGACCTTCCAGCAGGACAACGATGCAAAGCATACAGCACAGGAAACTCTCAATTGGTTTCAGAGAAAAAAAAATCAATGGCCCAGTCAATCACCTGACCTGAATCCAATTGAACAAGATTTAAAGACAATATGTTTAGAAGAATGGGCCAAAATCACACCTGAATACTGCGGCTCAATAGTTTCTTCATACAGGAAGCGTCTTGAAGCTGTCATTAGAAACAAATACTTCTTCACTAAGTATTAAATAAATTTCAGTTAGTGTGTTCAATACTTTGTGTGGACTTTGTGTAGAATACTTATGTGGAATTCATAAATTAATACCAAAATCTAGTACAAATTTCATGTGAATAGCCTCACTGGAAATATATTTAATGAAAAAAATGTTAATGCATTCAATACTTATTTCCCCCTCTGTAAAACACCTGTACACCTGCTCATTTATGCTGTTATCCAATCCACCAATCATGTGGCTCTTACACAGTACATAAAATTATACAGATACAGGTAAAGAGCTTCAGTTAATGTTCACATCAAACATCAATATGGGCAAAAAGTGTCATGTCTGTAACTTTAACCGTGGCATGGTTGTTAAGCTAGTTTGAGTATTTCAGAAACTGCTGCTCTCCTGGGCATGTCTCACACAACAGTCTCTATAGTTTACACAGAATGGTGAAAAAAATAACAAAAAAATTAAAATCCCGTGAGCAGAGGCTATGCAGGCTGAAACATCTTGTTGAGGAGAGAAATCATAGGATAATGACCCGACAGATCTGAGCTGACAGGAAGTATTGTTTAGTAACTTAAATAAGCACTCTTTACAACCACAGTGAGCAGAAAAGCATCTCAGAATGCACAACACATTAAACCTTGATGTGAATGAGCTACAACAGCTGAAGACCACATCAGCCAACAACAAGAATATGAGACTCACCCAAATTGGACAGTTGAAGACTGGAAATATAGCAGGTGATTTTGCTTTCTAACCTTCAATTGTCCTCAACTTTGCTTTCTAATCTTCACTTTCAAAATCTCTGGAAATCAGAAGTTTCTGAAATACTCGACCAGCCCATCTGGCACCAACAACCACACCACTGTTAAAGTCGTGATGTTTGATGTGAACATTAACTGAAGCTCTTAACTGTGTCACATGATTTCATGCAGTGTGGTGCTGCCACATGATTGGCTGATTGCATAACTGCTCAAATGAGCAGGTGCACTGGTGTTTCTAATAAAGTAGATGGTGAATGTATGTGCATACATGTATATATGTCTCTCTCTCTCTCTCTCTCTCTCTCTCTATATATATATATATATATATATAGACATATATGTGTGTGTGTGTGTGTGTGTGTGTGTGTGTGTGTGTTTATTTAGTGTTTAGTGTTACATATGAAAACACGTGTGAAATGCTGAGCTAGCTGTTCGTCTAAATAGCACCAGTGGTGTGTGTATTTCACCTCATACGCGTTTGAGACGTTGACCGTCTCGCCATGCTCGGCCACATAGCCGATGATACCCTTGCCCCACGGCACTTGCACCTCGGCGACGGGAGCTGCGCTGGAGCACGGTCTCCCCGCTGTCCCGGAGTGCACGTCGAGAAATTTGGACACTAGCGTCCTCTCGTGCGCAGGACCTTCTACCAGGAACAGCGAGCAGCGGTCTGCGTTCACCATGACGCACACGTTTACTAGGATCTTGTAGCCCAGGTTGGTCATGTCGAGCTCGCCGGAGATGTCCTTGACGAGCTCGAGGAAGAACTCGCGCTCGTCCGACTCCTTGAGCGTGTACTTGTAGTCGAGCGCGCTAGAGGTGTAGCGCGGCACGTTGACGCGCGACTCCAGCAGCGCGCTCAGGATGTGCGCTGTAGTTGGCGGCAGTGAACTTGCCTTGCGCAAGAGCGCGCGCCGCCTCACGCTTGCCTGTGAGTCCCGCGCCGCCACGCTCGCGCGTTCGTCGTAGGTGTGGTGCGTGGCGCTCGCCTTGGAGCGCGCGAAGGTACGCCGCATCTCCGCGTGCGACGAGGGCCTTTTCCCGCTGTCGGCGTCCTCGTGTTCCTCCCCTGGAGCGGAGCTGTCGAACGGCACCGTCTCTGTCAGGGATGCGCGCTCGCCCTTACGGATCACGTAGTCCTCGAAGAGTTCCGGGTGGCAGTCCAGAAACGCCTCCACGTCGGAGAAGTCAAAAGTTGTCATTATTAACAGACAGACGCAAAATTCTAGACTGAAACACTGCGAGCCAGAAAGGCACGAGTTGTACCAGTCCAATGTTTCGTCTGACTGATAGTGAAGCGCACCTCACTAGTAGTGCTGCAGCTAGTACCGCACTGTGACCATCTCTCTCTCTCTCTTACTCTCTCTCTTACTCTCTCTCTCTCTCTCACACACACACACACACACACCGACCGCTCTTCTCTGTCGCGCGTGTGGAGCCAATGAAAAACGTTGTGCAACAAGCAGTTTATGAACCATAGTTATGTCAGACAAGAATAAAGTTTCTCTTGGAACAAAGTCTCAGAGCAACATTCGAGCAAACTCCGCTGAACCAATGCAAGAGGAATAAATCTATCTATCTATCTGCACTATTCAGTTTGTGCTTTTATTTATTTTTTAACCAGGAGTATAAAGAGTCATTTTGACATCATGGACCCATCCACCGTAAATATTTTCCAAATTAAGAAACGTGCTGTGTTCGTTCTCTCTCTCTCTCTCTCTCTCTCTCTCTCTCTCTCTCTCTCTCTCTCTGTGTGTGTGTGTGCCAGGAGGTGATCGATGTGGAGTGAAGGTCTGTGTAGTAGTCTTGTGTGTATGGATAGGTGCTAGGCGAGCATTTGAGAGAATGTGGGTGGATGTGTTTATAGAGAAGAAGTGAGACACGATTTCTTGACCTTCAACATTTCTAGTGGACTCCTTTACAGCTAATTTAAATCAAATGTATAACCGGTAGGCTATATGTATTCTATACAAGATGACATATTTAATGTATCATAACATAATCATTCCCGCCTTCACTTTAACTATGTATTTTTTATTAATTTTTTTTGTTTGTTTATTATGACCAATGAATTTTCTGCCCTATAGAAAATACAACCTCAATTCCGAAAATTATTGGTACAGTATGGAAAAATGCAAAAAAACAAACAGACAAATACAGTCATTTGAAAATTCAATTCATCTTGTCCTATATTCCATCCATCCATTTTCTGTACCGCTTATTCTTTCTGGGTCACGGAGAACCTGGAGCCTATCGCAGGAGGCATGGGGCACAAGGCGATGGACACCCTAGACAGGGTGGCAATCCATCGCAGGGCACAATCACATACACATTCATACACTACGGACACTTTTGGACATGCCAATCAGCCTACAATGCATGTCTGGTGCGTGGCACTTCTGGACAGTGTTGATGAATGGCTGCTGCTTTGCATAGTAAAGCCTTGACATGTGTACAGTGCCTTGCGAAAGTATTCGGCCCCCTTCAACTGTTCGAACTTTTGCCACATTTCAGGCCTCAAACATAAAGATATAAAACTGTATTTTTTTTGTGAAGAATCAACAACAGGTGGGACACAATCCTGAAGTGGAACGAAATTTATTGGAT
>JAFFST010051419.1:113284-125521 GCA_022414735.1 Noturus placidus | reverse complement strand
GGGGCAATCACTTTTTCACACAGGGCCATGATGGTTTGGATTTTTTTTCACCTTTAATAATAAACACCTTCATTTACAAATTGCATTTTGTGTTTACTTGTGTTGTCCTTGACTATTGTTTAAATTGGTTTGATGTTCCGAAACACTTAAGTGTGACAAACATGCAAAGGAACAGGAAATGAGGAAGGGGGCAAACACTTTTTCACACCACTGTAGATGCTACAAGAAGTGAATGATATAGATAGATATGATGAGACAGAGTACGGTCGTCGTGTTAAGTCGTAAGTTAATTACAACATCAAAGATGCATTATCAACCTTGACCTAGAATATGATGTGGCTGTTGTTCCATTTTCTTACCTCATATCAAGAAAATCTGGTAAGATCAATCAAAATTAAAGAAATGCATTTTGATTAAATTTATGAATGTTGTTGCTTGTTCATTATTCATGTTTAGCCAATTATCTCAGCCAGACAGAAGTATATGAAATGCAACCGGAATTAAACAAGCTAACATTATTTAGCCACCTCAAATCTTGCTTAGGGCTCCCCAAAAAGCCAGAGTAGGCCCTGCTTTTGTTTAAATAAAGCAAAACAGAAAGTAGTTAAAGAAGTGCTGAATATTAGACTTGAAATTATTAGGGGAATTATGGGCAATCTGAGTTGTGGTCCCTTTCAGGGAATTACCATTTATTAATAGTGACAGCTTGTCAGCTAACAGGCCTAAAGCTCAGATGAAGAGCCATGAGAATATATTCTCTTTCCAGAAGTGGATTTAAAAAAAAAAATGGTGTGTGCATGAGAGAGAGAGAGAGAGAGAGAGAGAGAGAGAGAGAGAGAGAGAGAACAAAACAATATGGGGATTAAGATAACTAGTGATGAAATATGTTTTTAGTTTAGTTCAGCTTGTTTTTTTGTCGGGGGTAGTTCAGTCACTGAAAACTTAAACATATACGGATGTCTTCATAAATGAACACAACTCTATCTGAACACTCAGGTCTTTATAGCTGAGAACAGAAGTAATAACAAAACACAAGCTAACAAATAACATATCAGGCCTTTGTTAATGGGTTTAAGCACACTCCATCAAACACACTTAAAGCTATTTAAAAGGATCACAATACTCTCCAGAAAGCCAGTCAGCTTCAATTATGGGGAGTGATGGCAAATTAAGCAGCCTTATCATGTTATCAGACTGGAAAGTATGTGTGGGAGAGGTTTGTGCTTCACTGGTGCGACAACATCAACCAGCCATCTATCTCTGGGGATAAACTGTCTCTAACACAGCGTCTCTTGTGTGGCCGACAAGGCAAATGTTCCGTCTTTGGCATGGAGTGCTATCAGCTTCTTCCTCTTCCCAGTGGAGGACCAAGTGAAGACAAGAGGAGTTAGAGGACAGACAGTAAACTTTTACAAGGGTAGAAGAGAAAATGAGGAGCTGAAGTGGGGACAAGTGAGATTAGTGATGGAATATTGTGAATCGAGTACTGTGTCCATGTTTAGCAAGTAAATGAATGTTATCTTAATACTTATTGCCATGAAAATACACTATATATTGTTTTTTTTAACTGAAATATAACTGCGTGACATTTTTAAACACTTACATCTCAGACCTTGCCTGATTTACTCTCACTCTTTCATTTAAATAATGTTAAAGCCAATTGTATATGCTAACATTATGTATTGATGCATTATGTAAAATCCCTCCTCACATATTTATTATGATTATTTTATTATTATAGTTTTCCATTTGGAGATGTCGTGTTCAACAAATGCAAGCAAGCATAAAGACGAATGCAGTGCTTGTCCATACTTTGAAGCTTTGTCTCACCATGTGCTTACAGAAGTGTCTCACTTAACAACTTACTCATTTCATGAAAAAATCCAGTATGTCACTCCAGCTTTCCATCTGCCTTGTGTTCTCACTCTTATTTCCCTCCTCATGTTCAGGTTCTGTCTCTGTCACACTCTTTTACCAACCCCCTCCCTTCTCCTCACTTATTCTCTCAATTTTCATTCGTAGCCTAAAATAGCGCAATTTTTTATTCATTATTTAAATGTCAAGCACATACTACATACTTTCTCACAATAAATATTGGTACTCTTTCTATCACTGATACCATCTACTGAAGGTTAATTAAAACCCATCCTAAAAAACAGGGAGAAGGACAGAAGGAAAGGAGAGAGAGAGAGAGAGAGAGAGAGTGAGAGAGGGCACACACAGAGTTCAATCAACATTTCATCAAGGCCCCTCATATCCTTTTTACAACACGCAAACCAAAACAGCTTGCAGAAAAGAAAATGAAGGCCATGGCCTTATTCTGGAGGGTTCAAGGACAGCAAGGACATCATGAAAAAGGTCTTGATCTTTCATTCAATCCCATCAACTTCCCCTTCTCCAGCCACCGCCACCCAAGAGCTTATTATCCACTTCACCAGTCAATGTTATACAAATGGAAAGCATTATTCTTCTGGAACTGGACTTTTTTTTCATCATGTATAGTGTAATGCAGGGGTTATCAGTTATATTTTACATGGAGCCACTCCCTGCACCAAACAGTAGATTATTACATTACGCTGACATTTTTCATTTTTAAAAACATTGCTCTACCAAGGGTATAATATTGAACACCATACATATATTAAATGCTGTATAGTATATGCCATTTGATATTCAGCCACAGGAAAACAAAAAGCTGTAGAAAAAATCAAGCTGAGTGTAATTTGGCTTTACCTATTTACATGCTTAAGATAAAAAAAAAAATAAAAAAAAAACAATTAATAAATGAAGTTTATGTAAAAAGAAAAACTACATCACATGTTACACAAGATCAAAGATAGAGATTGTCATATTATTTTAGACTGAAAGGCCAAACTACAGAAACTACATTTCTACCCCATGTACATTTCTCACTCCTCATTGTGTTTCTCTAAAACTCAGCCTAACAGCACTCATCTAACAAATTTGGTTGTTTCTTTATTCTGATGTCCTACTCAAATGACGTCAACTCACAACTGGTGTTCCACAGGGTCAGTTCTGGGTCCACTCCTCTTTTCTATCTACACAACATCTCTAGGGTAGGTGATAGAGTCTTGTGGCTTCTCATATCATTGCTATGCTGATGACACCCAGCTCTGTTTGTCCTTATAGCCTGATGATCCATCCATCTCTTCTAAAGACACACTTTTTTAAACTTGCATTCGACTGCTAATGTCTTTTTATAACTGTTTTATACTTATTTTTACTATCAATTTGGTTGTTTTAGTTCTTTTTAACTTTTATTGTTGTATTTTATTCTGTGTATTGTTCTTTTATGTACAGTGCTTTGAGAAGATGCTTTTAAAGGCGCTCTACAAAATAAAGATTATTATTATTATTATTATTATTATTATTATTATTATTATTATTATTATTATTATTATTATTATTATTATCTCTGGAAGTATCTCTGCTTGCCTGTCAGACATCTCGGTCTGGATGAGGGAACACCACCTTAAGCTCAAACTGGCAAAATCTGAGCTTCTCATCATCCCAGCCTGTCCTTCAATCAACCACAACCTCACTGTACAACACGGCTCAACAACACTCAAGCCAACCAGGATGGCCAGGAACCTTGGGGTGATTCTTGATGACAGCTTGACCTTTACAGACCACATCTCAACAACTGCACGGTCATGTAGGTTCATCCTGTACAACATCAAGAAAATCAGATCCTACCTCACCGAACAGGCTACACAGATACTAGTCCAGTCTCTTGTTATCTCAAAACTGGACTACTGAAACTCACTACTCTCGGGCCTCCCTGCCAGCTCCATCAAACCTCTTCAGATGATTCAGAATGCAGCAGCACATCTCGTCTTCAACCAGCCTAAGAGAACCCATGTCACACCCCTCTTCATCTCCCTCCACTGGCTTCCTGTAGCCACCCGCATCAAATTCAAGCCCTTGATGCTCACCTACAAGACCTTGTCTGGAACAGCACCCTCCTACCTCAACTCTCTCCTGAAGGCTTAGGTTTCCTCATGCAATCTGTGATCAATCAACGACCGATGCTCAGTAGTACCTGCTCAGCGTGGCTTAAGGTCTCTTTCAAGATCATTCAAACTAACTATTCCTCAGTGGTGGAATGAACTTCCAACTTCAATCCGGTCCACAGAATCCCTCACCATCTTCAAAAAACAGCTAAAGGCCCACCTCTTCCATGAACACCTAACCAACCCATAAAATAAATAAATAAATAAATAAATACATAAATGATTTTTCTCTGGCACTTACACCTCTACTCTGCGCACTTTGCTTCTTCTGGTACTCAATTAATGGATCTTGTATAGTAGCACTACTTGTATTGTTCTCTGCTTGATATATCGCCGTGCTTGTATTTTCTCATTTATAAGTCGCTTTGGATAAAAGCGTCTGCTGAATGAATAAATGTAATGTAATGTAATGTCATGTACACACACACACACACACCAGTGCAGGTGAGTATTACCTTTTGTAGGTCTTGATATTAGCACAGCAGTCAATAATGTACGTTTACATTTTTTGTTTGTTTCTTTTAACAAATTCTGAATAATTTTTAAATAATTAGGTAAATGGCTTGAGGCCTGAAAAAAAATACAAACAAAAAAACTTGCTTGATCCTGTCAAGTTTAAAGAATACTGATAAATTTACTTATCTTCAGTAGGGGGTCAAGGTGGCTTAGTAGTTAGCACCTTCACCTCAAACCAACATGGTTGGGGGTTTGAATCTCACGTCTGCCTTGTGCGTACAGTTTGCATATGCTCCCCATGCTTTGGGGATTTCTCTGGGTACTCCAGCTTCCTCCCCAGTCCAAAGTGTGGTGTATGCTGATTAGCATTTCCAAATTGTCCATAGAGTGTGAATGGGTGTGTGCAATTGTGCCCCATGATGGGTTAGCACCCCATCCAGGGTGTCCCCTGCCTTGAGCCCTGAATTTGCTTGGATAGATTTCAGGATCCCCAGCAAGTCTGTGTAGGATAAGCAGAACGGAATTCCTGAAGATATCCCTTGGAACACTGGGTGTGAGCTGGGGATACCGTCAGCATGAGACACCAGTCTATGTCAAGGCATCTCACTCACTCTTTCACACCTAGAGGCAATTTAGAGTATCAAGTGGAAGGTGGAAGGTAACAGAAGAACCTGCAGGAAACCCATGTAATCACAGGAAGAACATGTGAAATGCCACACAGACAGTAACCTGAGGTCAGGATTAAACCCAGG
This sequence comes from Noturus placidus, assembly GCA_022414735.1. Classification (NCBI taxonomy): domain Eukaryota; kingdom Metazoa; phylum Chordata; class Actinopteri; order Siluriformes; family Ictaluridae; genus Noturus; species Noturus placidus. The sequence continues at coordinate 120,279 of JAFFST010051419.1, read as the reverse complement.
ACTGTTGGTGGCAATGCACATGCTGTGCCACTGCGCGATTCTAATTCACACACAATTAAATATATTCAAAGGGATAAAATATGAGATGTTCTCATTGTTTTTTGGAGTCAGTATGTGTTAACATTGTTCATTTGGACAGCTGAATGTATATGAAATGTTTCAAATTTTAATGGATGGGTTTGTACATTTTGTGTAAATTCCAGCCAATTACTAATTTTAATAAATATGATTTGCTCATGGAATCAACAGCTTTAACACAATTTTATATAGATAAACAAAGTATGTGCTTCCTTACTTTTGATCAGTTATTTTGTGATTTTTATTACATAATCCTTCACATGAAAGGCAACCACATCTGCAAGTAAAACAAGAGCAACAACATGTAACCAAGGACATAGCATATACAGTATCTAATTTTCCCTCTGTGTCACTCTTACCCCAGAGGAATCAGTGTAAAGTGATAAGCGGAAAAACAATACTGCACCATACTGCAGAAGTGCAAATTGGTGGCTGTAGTGGCCGAGGTGACTGACGCACATTCACCTGCTGCCTCAGTGAGATGGAGAGAAAAAAATAAAAAAGAGAAGTAATAGAGTTATTGGAGGGACCCACTGCAATATTTGATGAAAAAAGCGTCCTCATGTGTTCTTCATTACCTTCACACATTGCCAGAAAGTGTGGCAACCTCCCCTCTGTCAGCATAAAGAGTAGTATAAAATAAAACTACAGTGTTACCAAAAAAATCCATTTGGTAACACTTCAATACATGGGTTGGTATTAAAGTATTTATATGAAATGAATATGGTGATTACTAATTAAAGATCTACATCATTATTAATATGGGAGTAAACATCAGTAAGGAAATTAACTAAGCTATTTGAAAACTAATATTTGAAAATTCAGCTAATATTCTCAGTTGCACTCACAGGTACCGGCATACCTTATCAAACTCACCAATGGCTTCTCAGTGCAATGTCAACATGGTGAGGAGTTCTGGTAACAGAGCAATCTAGAATCTGAGCAGGAGTATAGTGCTGAAGTCATTTATTAATAAATTAATTATATAAATTATTATTAAATAAATTACTACATTAACATAAAATAAAATACAATGCATTCAAAAATAATAATAAAAAAATCCTCACACCTCTGAGGTTGGGGATCGAATCCTGCCTCTGTCCTGTGTCTGTGAATTTGGGGTTACTCCAGTTTCCTCCCCCAGCCCAAAGACATTTGCTGTAGGTTGATTGGCATTTCAAATGTGTTTGTAGTGTGTGATTGTGTCCTGCAATGGGTTGGCACCTCATCTATGGTGTCCTCCACCTTGTGGATAGCACTCCAGGGAGCCTGTGACCCTGTGTAGGACAAGCAGTACAAAGACACACTTACAGTACAAAGTTAATAGATGGATAAGCATTATACAATAATCATTATTTGATTTATCATTAATTAATTATTGGTCTTTAATTAATTACTACACATTATTTCAAAATAGTTGATTACTGAACCATAAATTAGTGCTAGTAAGTATTTTAATATAATGTACATAAAATACAAAGAAGTGTATAAACTACTACATTGTATAAATACAATTAGCTAAAAATACATGGTCATTTTTTTCATAATAATAAGGGTAATACCAATGGTAAAGTACTGCAACTGGCAGTTAATTAGTTTTACTTACTTTTAACTATTTTATTATTTATTATTATTATATTTCGTCAGTGGTGGCACGGTGGCTTAGTGTTTAGCAAGTTTGCCTTGCACATTATGGGGCAGTTCAATTCCCACCTCCACCATGTGTGACGCTATATCAGGGTTTCCTCCTGATACACCAACCCCCCCCCCCCCCCCCCCATCTTGTCTAAAGACATGAGTTTGTAGACTGATTGGCATTTCCAAAATTGTCTGTAGTGTGATAATATGTGGGTAATTGTATCCAGTGATGGGTTGGCACTCAATCCAGGGTGTACCCTGCCTTGTATCCCGAGTTCCCTGGGATAGGCTCCAGGCTCCCTGTATAGGATAAGTGGTACAGAAAATTGATGGAAGATATTTATTCAGTAATTTGGATGGTATAGCATATTCATATTAAACTGGAGTGACACTCTGTGGGTTGTGTCAAAAGGGATCAAATTTGTAAGGCATTGTTTGAAGTCAGGAAAAAAATACTTTGCACTAAAAGGGGGGTACTTACAGCTGGGAACAAGCATTAACACAGTTTTGCCCTCCTATTGCACTACTTCACTCATGACAGCACCCGTGATTTAATTTCTCACCGGGATTTAAGGAAAATGATTAATGCATAACAAATGTAGCAAAATGCAGATATTAAATTACTATTTCTCCTACATGAAAACAAACTCTGCTGTGTCAGACTTGTAGAATAACTACAGCTCATCTGACTGAGTGTCAGTTATTTATGAGTGCTAGATTGAGTCTGTGTTGGCCAGATCTCTGGCATATGGCAACTAAATAGACAAGTTTGTAGGAACAAGTGTTTTCTTGGTGGCGGTGGTGATAGGGTGTGTGTGAGTGAATAAGCTGGTTTCTTTTTTTCCTCTGGGAACTGGAACATAGAGGGGAAATTTCCCAAAAGCCCTAAACACAGTCCCTGACATTCTGTTTTACTGAGATGTACAGACCACTTAGCAAATAATTTTTAAAACAAGAGTAGGCGGGGCTCTTGACTGGTGCAATTATCTAAAGTTGTACGCTATTGTCCCAATGATGCCATAGTCATCCGTCTCTCATAGTCCAAGTGCAAAGGTTTCCCTGGCAGATAACGTGGTTTCTGCTTCAGTCCTGTCTCCACTCCTGTCCTGTCACTGGTTTGTTACCTGATTGTGTTCACCTGACCTGTGTTACTGTTTGAGCAATTTGTCTACGCATACCGTGTTGTACCAATGTATCTTATAAAGCTTTTTATATTGTTAAATCGGAGTCTTATTTTTTCCATGTTCACCCTTGCCTGTGCTAAGACACTGATTATGGATCATCATTGTTTAGTATTGCCTGCCGTTGTTTTTATCCGCTATACTCATCAAGCACTATTCAATTCTTGGTTTGATTTGCCCAAATAAAGCATATATTGAGTCTTTTATCTAGGGTCAAGTGTCTCGGATTTCCCAGCAAGCTTTTGGGTTTTGTACCAAGCCTTTGATCTTTATTCCTTGTTTCATGGTTTTGATCCTGTTTTGTCCTCATGTTTCTTGACACTTATCTAAGCCTAGTTTATGTTGTTTGCCGATCACCTGACCCTGTGAATGTTTATTGACCACGTTTTGCCATACGATACAGATTTGTCTGCCGGCCTGTCTTCAATAAAAGCTTGAACTGCACTTGCAACCATCTGATCCTCCATTGCATGACATCAAGATATCACATATGTCATATTAGCATTTGCCCTTACAGAGTTCTTAGCTGTGGTCTGAGAGGAGGAGCCTAGCTAGCAAGCCAGAAATAGTACCTGAATAAATAAGGCCCTTAAGCCATTGACTGGCACACTTCTCCCTTATAGCTTTATTTATGTAGCAAGAAGAAGAGGTCTACTGCAAGCTGATGTTACCAAGAGGTATTGCTGGTATTTACCTTTCCCAGTTATCTAACAGTCATCTGCATTTGAATGCATGTTTATTATGAAATGCCTGGATACAACACATGCCTGGATTTAATGTTGTTAATATGATGAAAAAAAAAAAATCTGCCGTTGCTGTAAGTTTTTCCCTCAATAATGCTTATTATTATTATTATTATTATTAGTAGTAGTAGTAGTAGTAGTAGTAGTAGTATTAGTAGTAGTAGTAGTATTATTATTATTATTATTATTATTATATCTAGTAATGTTATATATTTCATGAGGAGTGAACACATAAATCAATTAGTTACAAATTAAAGCTACGACTGAGACTTGTATCATTAGCTTGAACGAATACACAGTTAATAATCTTAGTTAACTAGAACTGCAGAAAATAAATCGTAAAAGTGTTAGTTTTTTTTTTTCAGTTGTATTACATGAATCATTGATTGCTGTGATTATTAGTCCACTTTGTCTTTTATGACTCTTAAGGCCAAAGCAAATATAGTGTGCCGCACTTGTTCAAAAATGGTCAGACAGTCAGTCTGGTAATTAGTGGTTTAGCCATCACAAAAATGCTTTTTGTAAAAGCATTATGCAAGATTCCGAAGACAATTTAATACCACAATGAGATTCTCATCTATTGGAATTAACTTATGAAATAGGATAGGGTCTTCCAGTCTTATCCACATAGGACTAATGCAACTGCAAGTGTTAAATGGAATTTCTCTTTTATATTGTTTGTGTGTAGAGTTTGAAATCTTATGTGTAATATGTGAATATTTGGGTTGGCTGCATGAACTAATGTTTACACAGTTGTATTTATTATTAGATGTTTATGAGCAGAATTGATTTGTGATGTTTGCTGTGTTTACACTGCATGCAGCACATGGACTATGAATAGACTAATCACACATTTGAAACGCCACCCAGACTAATTTATAATAAAAATTGAACAATGAACTCAGCTGGGATCCTCATCAGTGTGTGTACATATCATTTATGTTATAAGCCATGGTTGTGTGGCAAATGCTTCAAACCAGAAACACGATGTTGACTTCCTCACCATCTGAATATTGGAACAAAGGACTAATCGATGGGCACATCACCCTAGGAGTGAAATAAAGTATAAAAGCAATTATACATCAAGTGTGCGTGTAGGGAAATAAGGAGAGGTTGTCGGTTGTGCCAGGCAACGTCACAAGTCTGCTCAGTGGGACAGATCAGTGGGAGAGGGCTGTCAACACAGTGTGTTGAATGAGCATGCTTGATTTGCCCAATCAGGTTCAAATAAAGGAATGTAATTATTTTATCACAAGCCTTTTTTCTTGTTTGAGAGTTGACAAATTTGCATAAAACTATTGTTGATACCCAGAATTGTGTGTCGGCTTCAGGGCATGACATTGGAAAGACAAAAAGCTTGACAAAAAGTCATCATAGAGTTTGATTTTGGACCTTATGGATTGAATATTATAGGACTGACTGTGGTATCCACTGAGATGGATACAGACTGGTTTCGATTTCCCTTTTTTTTGCCTTTTCTTTTTTAAGTGGTTTATTCTCTTTTATTCTTTGGTTCTTATCATTGTGAGTTCTCCTTTGTTTGCACTTAATAATTATGTATCCAGTGTTTATAATGTTTTAGTTAATATTAGAGGATTAAATCATTATTTTCTTTAAGTACCTGTCCTGAGAATCTTTAAAACCTCTGAAAAGAAAGAGTCAATTAAAAACCATCAAACATTTGTCAAAATTTTGACATATTATTTAATCAAGCAGAACATTTGGGAGATGGCTTTTTCCAGAGTGACTTACAGAAGTGAAAGGACATTACATTTTATCTGATCTATACAATTGAGCAGTTGAGGGTTAAGGGCCTTGTTCAAGGGCCCAGCAGTGCTCTTAACCTTCCGATTGGTAGTTGATTGGTAGTCCAATGTTTATCCTTTGGACTAGCAGTGGTAGACATACTCCCACAGTTTTCTTGGTTTTCACACGGCTGATGAGTTGTGTATCATGCGACTTCTACTTGGCTGGACCCAACACCTGCAATCACGCTGACTTTTTGTGACACTTTTTGCGACACTGATATAAGGGAATTAACTTCATATCAATAATTGCTCTTAACCCACTAGTCAAGCTAATATTATTAGAAGCCTATTCCAAAACAAAAGCCAAACATGTAATTCAGTCAAGCTTTGCCTAGTCCAGTAAAGTAGGCTAAAATTTATGCTTTGGCTGTTGAATTTTGAACACTGAAATACTATGGCTCACTCGCATACTATGAAAAGGCCTGAGATGAATCTGTGCTGCATACATTGATCATGCAGTTATATAAGAGCAGCACTGATAATATAAATACTGTAGATTAACCTTACTGATAGTCTCTCTGTAAATCTCTCTCTCTCTCTCTCTCTCTCTCTCACACACACACACACACACCTGATGCACTGGTGTCCCTGAACCAACACCCTGCCACTACCCAGTGGACTAATAAAAACTCATCTTTCATCTTTCTTGCAACCAGTTCATATAATTTTTTTTTTTCAACTAACCTACCCTTCCATCAACACCTCAGAGACAAACAGTTGGGTTGGCTTCTCTTGGCTTCATTATGCATAAATGTAAGTCATGTGTAAATGAAATCAAATTCTTGAGACTTTAAGGAACATTCCAGGAAATAAGCTTATTTTTCTTTCAGTATCTGAATATATTGTTATACGATGAGGAGAGAAACCAAATGAATGCATGTGAATGAAGTTTATTGCAGGATGAGGTGGGGGAAATGCACACATTACACGTATCCCAGAGCATTTTGAAACAGAGATTCCAGCACAATGTTAGCTGACTCATGGAAATTGTATCAATCCAGAGCCAATGCAATTTATTCTTAAAAAAAGAAAAAAGAAAAGACAGTGCATGAGGTGCTAATGCTTTTTAGGCAATCATAAAAAGTAAAATCACTAGTGCAAATGAAATTGAAGCTCTGTAATGCTCAAGTCATAAGCATATGATAATCAGCAGATGAATAAGACATATTTATAATCTTCACTTGGAATGGTAGTATATCCTTTTGGAACAACTTTACACCATGGAATATAAAAAAAAATACCTAAAAAAACAGGTCTTTATTTTTGTGACTATAAATTCTGCTACCAACCAGACAGGCATGCTGTTAGTATAGCAGGAAACATATTGACCAACTCACAGCTGAAATTAATATTTAATAAGGCCAAGTCATTTACTATGCAGTAAAGTGCAGAGGATATGTCAATAACACAGAGCAAGGAGCTCCCCACTGGTTTGGCTAGGAGCCACACCGGTAAAAGCAATGTGTATTACTAGCAAGAACAGGTGAAGGAAGACTTGCATTTGCTTAATGGATGTGTGTATCTGTGTATATATATATATATATATA
>JAFFST010051419.1:85538-103280 GCA_022414735.1 Noturus placidus | reverse complement strand
TTATTAGGTTTAGGGGGGCAATCACTTTTTCACACAGGGCCATGATGGTTTGGATTTTTTTTTCACCTTTAATAATAAACACCTTCATTTACAAATTGCATTTTGTGTTTACTTGTGTTGTCCTTGACTATTGTTTAAATTGGTTTGATGTTCCGAAACACTTAAGTGTGACAAACATGCAAAGGAACAGGAAATGAGGAAGGGGGCAAACACTTTTTCACACCACTGTACTATCCCATGATCATCCCAGGAATGCTATTTGAAATATCTGCATGGGTTCTCTGCATGCTATCTCTAAGTTTTCAAAATTTTCTTTGCCACTGCTACCTATGGATTACTCGTTAGGGATCTAGATCTCAATCGGATTTGTGTAAAGCTGCTTTGTGAACAATATCCTCTTTTCCACTGTAGCGATGAATTATTATAGACGATGTTTTGTGGTGTTTTGAGAACTACTAAGCATGGTTACCGTTTCTTTTTTTAATATTGTATGCTGCTCAATCGAAAATAAAAACTACTGTAATAACATAAATTGGCACATTGACCAGCATTCTGTATTCATAATAAATAGGCATGCCCCATATGACAAAGCTATGCGATGTCTCGTTCCCTTCTCAGGGAACAGGGTTCCATGCATAACCAAGACGTTCCCATTCAAAGGGAACTCAACGTCCCCTAGTTGAATGAGACATTATGCCCAGAGTCGTAGCGAGACCGCGTGCCTCATAAGCAATAGAGATTGCTTCCACTATCCAATTAAAGATGCACTGCTTTGACATCACCTCTACTGTCACTGCCAAAGAAACCAGCAGCTGGCTGGAGCGGTGGACCTAAGTACAGAGAGCCCTTACTGGACACAGTAGGTGCAATTTCTCTTGCTCTGGTGTATGAAATGGAGGAGGGCAGAAAACCTGCAACACTATTGGCTGGGCAGAAGATATATGCACTTTAGTAATATAATCCGGCGAAGGATATAGGAAGGCCTTGGCTAATCCAGGGAAAGGCAGGAAGGGGCAACAGAGAGAACTTTTAGATTTACATTTACATACATTTACATTTATTCATTTAGCAGACGCTTTTATCCAAAGCGACTTACAAGTAATAATAATTTTATCAATTTGTATAGCGCTTTTTACAATGGTACATTGTCTCAAAGCAGCTTTACAGAAATATCATTTTTACATTTACAAGTGACTTACTAATGAGACCACATTCACACACCAATGGTAGCAGAGCTTCCATGCAAGGTGCTAGCTTGCCATCGGGGGCAACTTAGGGTTCAGTGTCTTGCCCAAGGACACTTCGGCATGGGATCACCCGGGCTGGGATTCGAACCACCAACCCTACGATTAGTGGATTGGTGGACAACCTGCTCTACCGACTGTGCCACAGCCGCCCTCCTACTTGCTTGAGAGATGCCAGGGCCAGCAGAGGAGCTACATTGAGAGCAAGAAGCTTCTCTGAGGCTGACTCTAAGTGCTCAAATAAGGCACCTGACAGACCTTCCAGGACCACAGAAAGGTCCCAGGAAGGTATGCGTGGTCTGCATTAGAAGTTAGAAGATACTGCCCCACAGAGGCTCCATCAATAGGGGCATAGCTTGCTAAAATGTCAGCCACGTAGACCCTGATGTAGAAGGAGGCAAACTTGCTAGGAAACGTCCTTGTAAGAACTCCAGGCCTGTAGCTCTTGCTCAGTTCATTGGGTCTAGCTGACGTTCTTCACTCATGAGACAAAAAGTCACCACTTGAGTGCATGCAATTATCTCGTGGATGGTGCTCTTGCATTCAACATGGTCTCTAGAACCTCATTTGCGAGTCCAGAATCTATGAGCTGGTGCCCCTCAGGGCACATTATCCGCATTGTCAAAATTCCGGCCAAGGGTGATAAATCAGCCCAGGCTTGAGGCAGTAGATAAGTGTGGATGGGAATCTCCCAAGGAATGCTGCCCAACAGGAATATTATCTCTGAGAACCATATTTGAACTGGCCAATATGGTGCTACTAGCAGCAGACGTAGGCAGTCTTGGCGAATCTCGCTAGAACTTGTGGGAGCAGAGCGATCAGGGAAAAACGTACATATATGACCTCGGTCACGTGTGAGCCATGGTGTCCAGCCCCAGAGATGTGGGAGGATGTGTTTTTAGCAAAATGAGCCCCATGTGTTGTCTCCTCGGAGGCTTACACATCCACTTACACTTGGCTGAACCTCTGCCATATGGACTCCACCACTTGTGGATGGAGCCTCTAATCTCTCTGCCTCAGCCCTTGCCTCAACAGGATGTATGTTGCCCAGAATGTAGATTGCAGTCACTGACAAAAACTTTCCCTCTGCCCAGAGAAGAATAAGTTATGCCTGAACAGGGGGCGCAAACATAATCTTCCCTTGTGGTTGATATGAGACCACCACTGTGTTGTCTGTCACACTGTTGATCTCTCAATTTAGGAAGGAATAATTTCAGAACTAGAAACATGGCCAGCATTTCTTGGATATTTATATGCCACTCCAGATGACGGCCGCTCCAGAGACCATGAGCTGGACAACCATCTAAGACCACACCCCAGACATTGAGGGAGGTGTTTGTCTTGTAATAAGGAGATGCCCCTAGAGTGTGACCCAAGGCTAGAAAACCGGGGACACCTCCAAATTCTCAGAGTACATAGGCATTGCCACGTGACACTGATTATTGACTTTTCAGCCACCACTGAAACAGTCCCAAGTGCAGTTGTCCCCAGAGTATGACATTGGCTGCTGCTGGCATAAGCCCCAACAGTCTCTCATAGAGACTGGAGGGGCTGCTGAGATCCAAATTTATCTTGCTCAATGTTGATAGGATTCACCGCATGCATGTTATGGATAGCAATAACCTCATCATAGTATAATCCTTATAACCTCTTGAAAGGTTGTCCTCTGCACCGGAGAAACCATACTTTTCTTATTGTTCAACCTGAGCTCCAAGCTCTTCCTGTGGGAGAGAACATCTCGATGTTGAATCGCCAGTTGCCTGGATCATTCTAGATTTAACCTGTCATCCAGGTAGGTTAGTACATGGATGCCCTGGAGTCGCAATGGAGTGGGAATGACATCCATGAACTTTGTAAAAGTGTGAGGAGGTAAAGCTAGCCCAAAGGGAAATATCCGATATTGGTATGTGTTGCCTTCAAACGCAAACCTCAGGAACTTCTTGTGACAGGGCAATATTTCTATGTGGAAATATGCATCTTTTAGATCTATCATCACAAACCAGTCCTCAAACTGAATCTGTCGCATGGGAAGTTTGTGTATCAGCATCTTGAACCTGTATGTCCGAAGAGTACAGTTCAGATGATGCAGATCTAAAATTGGTCACATACTCCCATATTTTTTTGCGGACCAGTAAATAACAGCTGTAAAACTTCCCTCCCTCAGGGAACAGGGTACATGGGCAGCTGTGGCTCAGTCGGTAGAGCGGGTTGTCCACTACTCCACTAATCGTAGGGCTGGTGGTTCGATTGCCGGCCCGCATGACTCCACATGCCGAAGTGTCATTGGGCAAGACACTGAACCCTAAGTTGCCCCTGATGGCAAGTTAGCGCCTTGCATGGCAGCTCTGCTACCATTGGTGTGTGAGTGTGTGTGTGTGTGTGTGTGTGTGTGTGTGTGTGAATGGGTGAATGAGACACAGTGTAACGTGCTTTGGATAAAAGCGCTATATAAGTGTGCCATTTACTATTTATGTTCCCCTTTGTCCAAGAGGAATATTACTTCTTGCGCTAATGTTGGGCTCTGCTCTGTGCTGACTACTGTCTGAACGGGGTGGGTCAAGCTCTGAACTGGACCTGGTAAGTCTTTTCTATGGTTTCCACCTTAAGCAATCTTCATCCCTCATCACTGGAGGAGAAAGTTCTGCAGCTAAATTCCACTCTTGCTGCTAATCTTGACATTTTTGCACCTCTAAGGTCACATAAGGTCACATTTACCCACTCTGCTCCCTGGTATAATGACAATCTACGTTCTAGAAAGGCCGCTTGTCGGAAAATGGAGCGCAAATGGCGCCTTACTGGACTGAGTGTCTACTATCAAGAGTGGAAGAATCTTCTGGGGGATTATCATGTTCTAATAGAAACTGAAAGATCCTCTTACTTCTCTCAGGCTATTGTGAACAATCAAAATAATCCTAGACAAATGTTCCAAACCATAAACAAATTGCTTCAAGTTAATGCTGTTACCACTTTGCCTGTTTCTCAGCAGCTCTGACTCTTTCCTTCAGTTTTTTAATTCAAAGATTGTCAATGTTTGCAAAGAAATTTCTGCTAACCCTGACTGTGCCACTTCACTCTTTTGTCCACCTGGGTTCACTGGTGTTTCTTTCACTCATTTCTCACTGCTTGATTCTGAGGCTCTCACAAAGGAGGTATCCAGCATGAAATCAACCACTTGCTTGCTGGATCCAATTCCTACGAGTCTATTTAAATCCTGCTTTGCTGTGTGGTTCCCTACTATCGTCAGTATCATAAATGATTCACTGGAGACTGGGGTTGTTCCAGCAGTTGTTCCAGCAGGTTGTTCTCACTGGTGTTCCACAGGGTTCAGTTCTAGGCCCTCTACTCTTTAATATTTCTCTATTTCCACTCTGGCATCTGCTGCGATCGCATGGCTTTCGTTATCACTTTTATGCTGACGATACCCAAATCTGCATCCACTCTAAATCTGGTGAAAACATTGATGCTTGTTATCTTAATGACTGGGTTTCTGAGATAAAAGCTTGGATGAACAATAACTTTCTGTGCCTGAACAGCAGGGAAACTGAGGTTAAGCTTGTTTGTTCCCGTCATCAAATTCGCAAAGCGGCTCCACTATCCCTGTTTTTTGATGGCTCTGTTCTAGAGACCCAAAGTAAGATGAGGGACCAGTGTTATTTTCGATACCAGGCTCACTTTTGATTTTATTGTTCAGAAAATTGTGAAGTCATCCTTCTTTCATCTCAGAAACATAGCCAGACTACGTCGAATGCTAAATTTATCTGTCACTGAAAAGCTGATTCATTAATTTGTTGTCACACCGCTGGATTACTGTAATGCCGTTTTAGCTGGAGTTTCTAAAACCACAATTAATAAATTGCAATGTGTTCAGAACTCTGGCGCCCGGATCCTGACGGGAACCAGGAAACGTGACCATATTATTCCTGTTTTGAAGTCCTTACACTAGCTCTCGGTCAGGTTCTGTGTCGATTTCAACAAGGTATTACATGGTTTGGCTAACCAATACTTTTCTGGATTATTAATCCCTTACACCCCAAATTGCAGACTATGCTCCTCACAGTGTAATCTGTTAACTGTTCCACAAACGCACTTGAAATCTATGTTTATGCACCATCACTTTGGAACTCTCTTCCTTCTGAACTCAGGGAAGCACAGACTCTTGGCATTTTGAAAACTCTTCTAAAGACACACTTTTTTAAACTTGCATTCGACTGCTAATGTATTTTTATAATTGTATACTTATTTTTACTATTAATTTCGTTGTTTTAGTCCTTATTAACTTTTATTGTTGTATTTTTTTCTGTGTATTGCGCTTTTATGTACAGCGATTTGAGAAGCTGCTTTTAAAGGCGCTCTATACAATAAAGATTATTATTATTATTATTATTATTATTATTATTATTATTATTATTATTATTATTATTATTATTATTATATTATGGTAGAAATAACCCATGGAGAAACATTTGTCAGTAGTTTCCATGCTGCCAGATGATGTTTTAGTGACAGTAACTTTTCTACATTAATTGGAGACGAAACATCAGATTTTCATTACCCTGTGACAGCTCGGTGACCAGAGAACACTGAAAACTTAAGACACCCTTGGCTATGGGTGTGCCTACAGTAGTACTGGGGGCTAACTGCCCTAACAACCTCATGCATCCTTTGATACATCCCTCCACGGTCCCTCAGGACTGCTCCTCCTTTGTCTGCTTAGCCTTTATGACCATTCTCAGATCAGGCCTACTACCAGGTAGCGACTTTTTGGCAGCCCAGTTCCACTGGCTCTCTGCAGGGGAAGGCGGGCCACCACACTCACCTTCTGTGCCTTCCTCACACTAGCGCTGGCCCAGGCTCCACATGTGGATGCCGAGGTGTACTCGACACAGGGAAGTAGGGAAGGAAATGGTTGAATGCCACCATAAGCTCAATCAGCAGGCCTGCTTTGTAGGCACACTTATACATATACACACACACATATACATATATACATATACTTGCACACACACATATATATATATATATATATATATATATATATATATATATATATATATATATATATATATACGTGTATACAAAATCTTGGAATACATTTTACTATATCACACCGACATCACACATTTGAAAAGGTACTGAGTATTATCCTCTGTTATTAAAGTTCATTGAGACAGCAGTTGACTCTCATGCTAATCAAATATATGTCATATTTATGTCCACAATGCACAATTTACTTCTGTTTTTAACTTTTACTCTTTCAGTTAAGAATTAATGTTCTTCATTGCTTCTTTCTAACCTGATAGACCGGCTTGTGTTTCATTGGTATGCTGCACTAAATTGCTCTACTGTATGCAGATTACTGTGCACGTAACTTTTAGCAATGAAACACGGTGCCAGATGGTTTAATAACATTTCATTAGGCGATGCCATTTTACACTTCAGTGACACCATATTTACTAAAGTAGCAGTTTTCATCTGATCGCTCTTTATTCATATAATCATTATTATTTACTTGACTGATATTAAGCTAATATCAGTTTTAATAAAGTAGTTTATTCATCTTGTTCCTGTCTATTCATAAGGTGATAAGCATAGTTCATGTATTTTGGCATCCGGTTGAGGCAGTATTCATCTGAATTACTTAATGATTGAAGTGTAATGCCCATCATTCACAGTAAATTCAAACTATTTACTTGCAAATTCTGTCTCTGAACTAGAAAATATTGGTATAACTTTTTTTTTCTTGTTAGTTGGTGCATTTTTTTTTTTTTTGACATGCATTGAAAGACATAGCATGAAAACATGCATCACCTGCACAGTTTTATTATGCTTAGCATGGGATGAAAGTGTTCAAGGCTTAACCATGCTCATGTGGAAATTGTATCTAAATGTTTTTTTCTCTTTGCTCAGAACTGTTTGGCACCTACAGTGGAAAAGTGGCTAATGTGTATTGTTAAAAACACTACACAAATACAATTGAATTGAATTGAATATAATGTTTAACTGCCCAATGCATCACTATGTAATCACTGAAAAAATGTGTATATAAGTATGGATAGTTATAAAAACAGGTACAGTATGTAGTGCTGAGAAGAATGGTAAGTGTGTAGATGGAAGAATTCACATCTTTTGAATAACAAGCAAGAACATCTGTGAAAAAAAAAAAAAAATCTCTCCCTATATCCAGTGCGGATCCATCTATTCCATTATTACATATCCGGTACATTATATCCACTGACAAAAATGGCTGGATCCAAATCCATCTAAAATGCAACAAAAAGATAAATCTGTATGGTGGAGGCAGACCATCATTTGCTTGTCAGAAACCTTGATGATGGAACTAATTTTCTTTATCCGACTGTATTGTTACACAGTACAATGATGTTGATGATAATGGCAGTAATGTTATTTGCTGCATGCTTGGATGGGTACCAGGCATTGTGATGGTAGTGTTATTGTTAGCAAAATAAACACTGAGACACTTGGAGAACTCTACAGCTCAGTGATGTGTCAGGTTATGTAAGATACAATGTGGTCACATAGACAGTTGATTAGCAGTACATAGTTTTGTGCCTATGAGATGCACTATAATGTCAAGTCAGAGTTTATAGATTCCGAAAGCAGATTCATCATTATAGTCACTAAGGAATGACACACAACAGGCCATGCTGTTTAATCAGTAAATAAAAAGGTGATACATTTACAGTTAAAAAACTAACAAACAAACAAACAAAACAGAAAAAACTGGCAGTTGTGATTGCCAAAACTTTACTGCAAAAAATATTTTAATGTTTACTCCAAAATTGAATGTCAGATTTTTTTAATGCCAATAAGTTACAGCCAAAACTTGTTAGCTTTTATAGAGTTACCATTAAATATGCAGTATGCTGTATATTAAATATAATTGTTCTGGGTAGTTTACATTAAAATGCTAGCAGGTCTCTGCACCAGAGATGTGTTGTATAAAATACAGTATTGCAATACCGATACTGTAGCTCCGAATTTCTCTATAACTTCAGCCATTTTCTGTCAAATACTGGTAGCTTTAAAACCTGTCAAAGTAATTTCTGTAAATAAATTGAACATATAAATCAAGCCATTACTACAATAGCATTAAATAAATTAAAAGCACAAATTACGTAGTTATGTAAGCCATTTTTTTTTTTTAATTCACATACCTCATTGAAAAAAAAAGTTCATAAAACAGAAATAAGAATGGAGGTTTTGTTTTCTTAAAAAAATAACATCTATGGCATATGCAAAAAAAAAAAATCTAAACAAATATAATAAAAATAAATATCATATTTGTATTATAACAAATACAATTCAAAATCATTGATGCTCTTCCTGTGCCGATACCAAGAAGATTGTTTCATATAAAACATGCAATATGAATGATCAACTCAGAAATGGTTCAACCGGTAATTACAAAATGATGCTTCACAAAATACAGCCAGTATGCAAACAAATTAATCAGGATGAATCTGACAATATCCATGCCTCTGGATTAATAAGAAACTGAGAATATGGGTCATAGACACACCTGCAACAAAGCTTGAGCATATGAGACAAAATGGAAGACCAGGTGATTTTTTTGGTTTTTAATTTTCAACTGTCTATATTCAACTGCCCTCCTCTAATATTGGCCCTGTTGGTAAATATGAACAAATAAGGCTGTGAAAAATTGTCTTTAATATTTAACTGTTTGATATTTAGTTTAAAAAAGAAATCACAAAAATACTCTCATGGATATCAAACAATTGCCAACACAACACAGGTTTATCAAAACACACACACACACACACACACATATATATATATAGGTGTGCAACACTTATTGGTGCCCTTTCAGTCAATACTTTGTGCTACCTAACTTTGCCAAGACAACAGCTCTGAGTCTTCTCCTATAATGCCTGATGAGGTTGGAGAATATATGGCAAGGGATCTAAGACCATTCTTCTATACAAAATATCTCTAGACCTTCAAATTTTGAGGTCCACACTGGTGGACTCTCCTCCTCGGTTCACCCCACAGGTTTTCTATGGGTTTCAAGTCAGGCGACTGGGATGGCCATGGGAGGACCTTAATTTAATTTTGATGCATGTCTTGTTGATAAATGGATCATTGTCTTGCTGATAAATGGAACCACGGTCCATTTTATGCTTCCTGGCAGAGTCAGTCAGGTTTTCATTTAATATCTGTTTGTATTTGATAGAGTTCATGATGCCATGTAACAATACAATGGGGGAATTTTTTCAACATTTTTGTTCATTACATTTATTTCCAATTGGCTATTCACATGAAATTTTCACCAGACATCAGTGTTAACTCATGAAATTTGGAAATAAAAAGAATTCACAACATTAAAGTCCATATATAAAGTTATGGGTAATAAAGGGAATGACACAGGGAAAAAGTATTGAACACGCTAACTAAAAGTTATTTAATACTTAGTGGAGAATCGTCTGTAATGACAATTTCTGTATGTAGAAATTAATCGGACACAGTATTCAGGTGTGATTTTGGCCCATTCTTCTTAATATATTATCTTCAAATCTTGTTCAATTGGATTCAAGTCAGGTGATTGCCTGGGCCATTCTAATGCCTTGATTCTATTTCACTGAAACCAATTTAGGGTGTATGCTTTGAATCGCCGTCATGGTAGAAGGTCCACACACATCTCATCTTCCTCAGTCTGGTGGATGGCAGCAGATTTTTAAGAAAGGGCTCCATTCATCGTTCCTTCAATCACATGAAGTTTTCCAGTACCATGTGATGAAAAACAGCCCCATACCAATTTATCAATTTATCAATTTGTATAGCGCTTTTTACAATGGACATTGTCTCAAAGCAGCTTTACAGAAATATCATTTTTACATTTACAAGCGACTTACTAATGAGAGCACATTCACACACCAATGGTAGCAGAGCTGCCATGCAAGGTGCTAGCTTGCCATCGGGGGCAACTTAGGGTTCAGTGTCTTGCCCAAGGACACTTCGGCATGGGATCACCCGGGCCGGGATTCGAACCGCCAACCCCACGGTTAGTGGATTAGTGGACAACCCGCTCTACCGACTGAGCCACAGCCGCCCCACCATGATGCTTCCACCTGCAAACATCACTGTTGGTATAGTGTTTTTAGGATGATGTTCAGTGCCATTTCGTATCTAAACATGGTGTGTAGTATGACAGCCAAAAAGTTTAATTTTGCTCTTGTCTGACCAGACAACACTCTCCCAGTATTTCATAGGCTTGTCCAAATGAGTTGTAGCTGTAACTTTTAACAAACGTTGACATGCCTTTTCTTTAGTATTGGAATCTTGCGGGGTGAGCATGGGCAATGGAGTGCATTTCTTTTTGTTTTCTCTGTGATGAAGGCACCTGCTGCCTCCAAGTGTTTCTAGAGCTCTTTTCAAGTGGTCCTTAGCTCTTGGACTACTCTTCTGACTATTTATAGACTATTCTATAAATCTTGTGATGTTGCTTCCATTTGCAGATAATGACCCCAATGATGATTATTGGAGGATTCAGAAGTTTTGAACTATGTCGGTATCCAATTCCATCAATATGTTTTGCAACAACAAGGTTGTGAAGGTCTGGTATATATATATATATATATATATATATATATATATACACTCATATATATTTATATACATATGCACGAATTGCAGTACATAATTAGCTGTTGCTGTATTAATCCCTCAACAGGAATTCAACATTTGTTTGAGCATAATAAAAAGCGCTACTTGTACAATATGCAAATCTTTTACAAGCTCCCTTTAATTTGATAACAGCAACATTACACTATTATAGCAATAGTCAGAAACTGTTTGTCAGACTTGTGAAGAAAGTTTAAACTAAATTGTTAGCAAAGGTATGCCTGTGTCAAAGGCTATGAAGCAAAAATACTAAATTGTCTTTTAAATTTATCCTTTTTGGGAACCTCCTAGAAATCTACCTCTTGCTTTCTCTGTCTGAGTGCCAGACAGACACTTACATAGATACTTGTCATAATTCAGTTGTCACGTTGAGTGGTGTCCATGACTGAATGGCACACTTTGTACTCTAAAACGTCCCTAATTAGTCTCACGTGAGAGTGTCCTTTTTTCTCACTCTACTGCTCCAACAGACTTTAATTTCTGTGGCTGGTGAATTGTTATACTCCTGTCCTGTTTTTATCCAATTGTAAAGGACCATTTCAGTTTCAATTAAAAAAAAATATTAGAGTATAGAGTATAAAGACAGGCTGAAGAATCCTAAAATGGTTTAAAGACTTCTACTAGCTACACAATTACATTTGCTTTGGGTGGGTGGGCAGGAGAATCAAATATGGATAGCGGCATAGTACGCCTAACACTGAATATAACCGGATATACACTTTCAAGAAAATCTTTATTTGAATAGTCCTATATAGACTGCACTAACAGTCAAAACAATAATTATAGACCATCAACAACCTATTACATGACTGTCCTCCACCAGACTATCAAATAATCGTAAATAAAATATCAACATTCCATAGGGATTGATGTTTAGCTGATAATCTGTACACACTCTGGTCAACTTGTAAATTACTCCCATTGTGTGGTTGGTCCATGTTATGGCTCCTCATGTTTAGTAGATAGTCTGTACATTATACATACATTATTATAGTACTGTTCTAAACACTCAAAGCACTTTACAGAGTGTAGGGGGGGGGGTGTAGCATCCACCTGGATGATAAACTTATTTCTATCAGTTTAACTGTATTAGTATGATCAATCAACATAACCCCAATCATAAGCTCTGTGCATATTAACTATCAAAATAAAGCTCAACTAAATGCAATCATAGTGCAGCATTCTTTGGTTTAAATTATTTATATTTACATATTGTATAGTAAACACAATATCTGAAACAAAAAGTTAAGATTTCAGTAATCTCTTGTAGCTACTTTATCTTGGTCAGGGTCATGGTGGATCCAAAGCCTATCCTGGAACATTGGTTGTGAGGTAGGAATACACCCTGGATAGGACACCAGTCCATCACAAGGATTCATGCAGAAACAAATTGACTGCTACAGAAATTTAGTATAGCTGGTCCAACAACTAACATGTTTTTGGAGGTGGGAGGAAACTGTAAGCTAGGAATTGAATATAAAGATGTATGTGAAGATTTTTCACATTTAAGACAATTCAGTTCATTGTTTCAACCACAATAAGATATGTA
Source organism: Noturus placidus (assembly GCA_022414735.1). Taxonomy (NCBI): domain Eukaryota; kingdom Metazoa; phylum Chordata; class Actinopteri; order Siluriformes; family Ictaluridae; genus Noturus; species Noturus placidus. Next base: position 90,827 of record JAFFST010051419.1, on the reverse strand, counting down.
TTAAACTAATAGTAGGATACTGGGTCACTATAACAGTAATAAAGAGCTTCCTCGGACCCCGGTAACCAAACTTCTTAGAACAAAACCTCCTCTCCACTCAATTCTTATATTTCTCTTTAATTCGGAGCACAGATCTTAGCACTGCATGTGGTAATATGACCTCTGTGACATCTGTATTGATTTCTTTTCTTTCTGTCTCATAGAAGAAAACCATGCAGAGCCCCAAAGGAAACTTGACTTCAAAGCCAAATCTGTTTTCTGAGTCTTTTGTTTTCTGTTGCATTCTTTGAAAACAAACATGGAAAAAGTCAGGCGTCCTGACACGGTTTGTGCAATCTGTCTTTGCACATGTTTGTTCGTTAAAATTAGACCTGGCAGATTGTGTTTTGGTATGTCTTAAGGATGAGGTTAACGTGTTCTTAATGACTCAGTGGAATTGAGGAAAAAATCAAAAGCAGTTTGTCCTGACACTCATGGCAATGACGGTTACACAACTCAAGTAAAAAATAAAAATAAATAAAATAAGTTTAAAAAACCTCAAACAACAACAGCTGGCCTTTTTAGTAATTCCAAACTAACTTTATATTCCTACTCATAAATTGAAATCTGTTTCACAGTTATCTCAAGACAAAATTAGCTCAAAGTGATTTAGAACATGGTCGACCTTCTTACACACTCTGAAATAACACCATGTTCTCACTCCATACTGATAGTGTGATCATGAAAACCAAAATAGTCACAAGGTGCTGTGCTCAGAAGTTAGGTACAAAGGTGAAGTCACTTTTTCACCTCGTGTAGAGTCACTGTGCCCTGTTCAGGAATGCTGTTAGGTGCATGTGCCATTCTGCATCAACAAGCTCCACAGTAAAACTGGTGTGTTATTATGTAGTAATTCTCCCCCACCTGCCTTGACTTAATGATTAACTAATGGGTTCAGTGCAAACAAGCACTTCATGGTTCAAATATCAAAGACAGTAAATGGACATTAGAGGAGAAAGAATTTATCTAGGATACTGTACTTACTGCTGGTGTTCTTAATGACTTTCTTAAAGCTAGTTATGTCAAGTTCACTTTATAGCTTTATTTGGCTGCAGTGGGATAAGTTCACTTTAGGCTAATATACTGACTGTATTACCTGCCCGTTACAAAAAAAAAAAAAAAAAAAAATGATATGATATGATATGATATATGATATTATCATATGATAAAGATATTGAATTTTAGTATATTAAATTGAATAAAGATATGAAGGTGATAGGTGATCATTTAATAATTTGAGTCATACGGCGATTGTTAAACATAACAGTGTTGAAGTGGTCTGTTGTGGTTGTCTAGGATATGTTTATACTGTAGTTTGCCACACTGCAAAAATGGTAATTTCGATCTTATCATTTTGGGTTATGAGAAAGTGTATAGATCAGTATGGACTTCAAAAACGCCTGAATATTGTCTGGCATCATGCATTAGACTTAAACATTAGACATAAATGCTGACTATAAGGCATTAAACTGAGCTCAAACTTATACTGTAGCATAGAGAACTGTACAAATTATGCAGTTTACAAACATGGCATACTTCATAAAGGGAAAAAAAAGAGAATGAAAGCCTGCAGCCTTGCAGATGAGGATGGCAATATTTTTACAGACTGCCAACACCGGTGTGGTGATAAATGAGAGAGGCAGTTCCAGGGTTAGGGGCAACAGTTGCAGCTAGGAAAGCTGAAAACAGCAGGAGAATGTGAAATGCTTTCTCAGTGTTAACTTAGGGAAAAAAAAAAAAACTAAGTTGCATCCAACATGCTATAGGAGATGCCTCTAGCATCCTGCATCTTCAATTCATGCACAAGCAACCGTGCATAGACAAACAAACTTCCATACTGGGAGAGAAGGGGACAAAAGCAGATAGCGAGAGAGAGAGCGATGGAGAGACAGACTGACAGAACCCGAGGCTCTGATCTGTCAGAGAATGAAAAATTGAATTTCACATGAGATAATTATAACTTGCAGTCAAGTGCGAGTCTAACAAAATAACCCCTGTGTATTCATCATTGGTTAGACCACAATCGTTTTCTATTTATTTATTTATTTTGGGCCAAATCTACAATATTTGCATGTCTATAAAATCAGCTCATACTCTCACGATACTATATCCTATAGCCTGAGGCAGATATACATGGATGGATGATGGTTTAGCTATGGGAATCTTCCACTGCTCTCCATAGGAGCAACCTGACAAATATTACATAACTCCATTTTTGTATGACAGGGTGATGTCACAACATGGCATGCTGAACATGTTTTTCACTCATTGCTGTTATTGAGGGTTTAGGATCTGGATGAACACTGGTTGAAAACCAACCAAAAATGACTTGATTTCTAATTAGCAGAGGAAAATAAATTCCATACCACACCATTGAATTCTCTAATCTGAAGGTGTAGGTTAATTTTCTATAACAGCATGATTCTGGCTGTACTTTCCAGTTGTAGCAAAAATTATTTTAATTGTTTATATTAATACTATTGTACTAATATGCTATTGTTCCCATAGTAACAGCTTATTCACAGGGACACTCCACATAATCTAAGGAAAAAATAATAATCAAAATGGATAATTGTTGATATTGTGAAGTTTTCTGTTATGAGACGTTATATATATACCATTTATGGTAAGAGTCTCAGATGTCAGTGTCTTGTAAGACTTTGAATTAAGATTCTCAGTAACAAGCTTTGTCAATGATAAGCTTTGTTTTTTTTTTTTTTGTTTTTTTTTTTTTCAAGGGATAGAAAAAAGAGAAACTGAGGAGGGAACAACCATTTATTGCCACTATTTCATAAGTGAAAACCATAACATTTTTTTCTTGCAAATTGTCCATAATATTAAATTGTTAAAAACCATGATGTCATTCCTACTAAATTTAAACTTGCAATCACTTGTAAATTGCCATGGTATGAAAATGTGGTATCACACCACCCCAGGGAAATGTTTCATTTCCAAACATCCAAACATTGTTAATAGTAATATAAACCAACCCTGTTCTTTCTACTGTAGCAATTTATATACCTAACACAATTTTGCTGCATAAAATATTAGCTTCAATAGTAATTGTGAAACACCTTCATGTTCTAAACAAATGTTTACCTTCAATTTTCCATCCCATTAAATCAGTAGACTTTTCATGAGTAAATAATATACAATAAAAAAGAGATATTTGTTAGGTTTATACTATTATATTACAACAGAAAGCTGTTAGTTGTTCAATGACCCTTTATTATTTTTGTGTTGTCCAACTTTAAATGATTTAATATATGAACAACACAATTGATTTTATTTTTTAACATGTTCTCACTATTTTAAGTAATATGTTATTCAAAAATTACATGATGGCTGTGTCTAATGCGCTTATAATTGTGCTTTGGAGCTTGATGAACCTTTACTGCTAGAAATAAATGATTTACTGAGTTTATCATACAAAAAAATTATTCCTTTACTAGAGTTCTATAAAAAACAGCTTTGTATTTGTACCACTACAAATTAAGAATCAGGAATCTGAGGCTATCATGGGCCTCAGCCTCAACTAAACTATAGTACCTTCCACTAATATTGGCACCCTTGGTAAATATGAGCAAAGAAGGCTGTGAAAAATTGTTTTTATTGTTTAACCTTGTGATCTTTTGTTTAAAAATAATCACAAAGATATCCTGATGCTCTGTTGGATAACAAGTAACTGCACACACAGCACATGTTTATTGCAAAATATATTTGTTAAATGTAGGACTGCAACAATTATTGGCATAGTTTTAGTCAATACTTTGTGCTACCTCCCTTTGCCAAGATAACAGCTCTGAGTCTTCTCCTATAATGTCTGATGAGATTGGGAATGCATGGCAAGGGATCTGAGACCATTCCTTAATAGAAGACTGCTCCAGATCCTTAAAATTTCGAGGTCCACACTACTCTCCTCTTCAGGTCACCCCACAAGTTTTCTATGGGTTTCCAGTCAGGGGACTGTGATTCCTATGGCAGGATCTTGATTTTGTGGTCAGTAAACCATTTTTATGTTGATTTTGATGTATGTTTCAGATAATTGTCCTGCTGGAAGATCCAACCACGGCCCATTTTAAGCTTTCTGGAAGAGGCAGTCAGGTTTCATTTAATAGCTGTTATTTGATAGAGTCCATGATGCCATGTATCCTAACAAAATGGCCAGGTCCTCTTGCAGAGAAATAGCCCCAAATCATTAAAATCCAACACCATATTTAACTGTGGACATGAGGTATTTTTCCATATGGCTACCTCTCTTTGTGCATCAAAACCACCTCTGGTGTTTATTGCCAAAAAGCTTTATTTTGGTTTCAGCTAAGCATAGAACCCAATTCCATTTGAAGTTCAAGTAGTGTCTGGCAAGCTGAAGATGCTTGGATTTGTTTTTGGATGAGAGTAGAGGCTTTTTCCGTGAAACCCTTCCAAACAACTTGTGGTGATGTAGGTGACTTCAGCTTGTTGTTTTGGAGACTTTCTGACCCAAAGACACAACTACTGTAACTTCTGCAATTCTCTAGCTGAGATCCTTGGAGATTTTTTGGTCACTCAAACCATCCTCTTCACAGTGCACTGAGACAATATAGACACATGTCCAATTCCATCTTGATTCATAACATTTCCGGTTCACTGAAACTTCTTAATTATTGCCCTGATGGTGGAAATGGGCATTTTAAATGCGTTTTCTATTTTCTTATAACCACTTCCCATTCTGCAAAGATCAACAACCTTTTGCTGCACATCGCAGCTATATTCCTTGGCCTTACCCATTGTTATGAATGTCTAAGGGGATTTGGCCTATGTGCACATCATATTTATATGCCTGTGAAACATGCTTGTGAAGTCATGGTTGAACAATTTCCTTTTCTTAGTCACCCAGGTGTGCTAAAAATGTAAAATATCAATGGGAATATACAGTGATCCCTCGTTTTTCGCGGGGGTTACGTTCCAAAAAGAACCCGCGATAGGTGAAATCCGCGAAGTAGAAACCTTTATTTTTTTACAATTATTATACAATGAAATACTCCATAATACATTGAAAGCAAAGAACAAAACCCAAGCATTTGTTTAACAAATAAAAGTACTGTATAAACGTTTTTTTTTTTTTCTTTTTTACAAATAACTACTGCACTGTAAAATAATAATTTTAATCATCAATACGAACTGAAGGCTTCAAATTGCGGAGATCAGCTCCGCCCATCGCGACCCGAGGCATTGGATTAGAACGGGAGAAAATAAAAAATTATTATG
>JAFFST010051419.1:60686-73871 GCA_022414735.1 Noturus placidus | reverse complement strand
TTTCAATCTTTAAAAAAAAAAAAAAAAAAAAAAAAAAAAAAAAGTGGTTGGTCAGATTTAAGAAATAGTACACATAGCTTGCATTAAAAAAAAAAAATACATTTCTGAACAAAATGTGATTTCATTGCTTATACGACACTTTATTTAATAAAGTTTCTACTTACTAGATTGAATTATGAGTGTGATCAATTCACGTAGTATTAATGTAAACCAATTGCATTATGAAATCTCATGAAAATGTTGGCACTAATGAGAACTACAGCTATAGTATAACATTACAACAGTTCAAGTGCAAAGGCTTTGAAAGTACCTGATCAAATCATCTTAGATATATATATATATATAAAAAAAAAAAAAGTAAAATCAATTTAAATCAATTTAGTTAATGTAAATCAATTCAATCAAGTGGAACCAATTTACGGTGGCCTCCAGTAATATTGGCACCCTTGGTAAATATGAGCAAAGAAGGCTGTGAAAATTTGTACAATTGCAAACACAACAAGGGTTTATCAAAAAATATATATTTTCATTAAATATGTGTGCCACAATTATTGGCACCATTATGAATTCATATGAATTCCTAAGAAGCATATTCTCATTGATATTTAAAACATTGTTAGTACACCTGGGTGACTAGGAACAGGAAAATGTTCAACCATGACTTCCTTTCGAAATGTGAAGGATATGGAGAGATTCTGTATTGAGGAATGGTCTCAGATTCCTTTCCATACAATCTACAACCTCATCAGGCATTATAGTAGAAGACTCAGAGCTGTTGTTTTGCAAATGGAGGTAGCACAACGTATTGATTAAAAGGATGCCAATAATTGTTGCACACCTATATTTAACAAAATAAGGTTTTTTTTTTGTTTTGTTTTTTTTTTTTTTTCCCTTTGTGATAAACTTGGGATTTGCTTGATATACCAATTGTTTGATATCCATTGGAGCGGAGTATTGGTGTGATGTCTGAGTGTTTGCCTAAAGCCTGTTAAGTTTGGATATTGTCCTTAGTTTCATGCCTTGAGTTGTGCCATGACCATAGCTTCCATATTTTCTTGTTAGTGACGGTGTTCTCATGTTTATCCGTGTTTTAGTTTATATTTTGTTTGTTTAATAATTAAGACGATTCTCCTGCACTTACTGCCAGCCTCCTCCAGTGTCGTGACAGAATAACGCGCCTAACAATGGAAGTAGCGGAGAAGCCCGGATCATCGGAGCCATGGGATCTTACCCGTATTCAAGTAGTCTTAGCACGGGTACAGAGGCAGTTAGTAGAGCTCCAATGGATGGAAAAGCCACGCTGCTATTTACAGTGCTCCTAGAGCAGTACCTTGAGGAAAAGGTGGAACTCGAGCACCAGGTGGCAAGATATCAGCAGCTGCAGCAGGCCCAGCCAAGTGCCGTAGTTTACACCGAGCCATGCACCTCGTCCCTCCTGCCGGAGAATCCCCCACGGCAAGTGGATCTCGTCACACAGCCCAGCCGGGAGGAGAAGGCAGGCCTAAAATTTTTTTTTTTGGGGGGGGGGCATGGGTGTCCGCGGAGCTCCAGCCGGAGGCTAACATGGCAGCCTCCGGTGCTACAGAGACGGTGGAGCTCCAGCTGGAGGCTAACATGGCAGCCTCCGACGCTACAAAGACAGAGGAGCTCCAGCCGGAAGCTAACATGGCAGCCTCCGGTCCTGCAGAGACGGCGGCGCTCCAGCAGGAGGCTAACATGGCAGCCTCTGGAGATACAGAGGTGGTGGATCTCCAGTCTGAGGCGTACGGGGAGACCTCAGGCATGGAGTTCCAGTCACAGGTAAGCCCATTAACCTCTGGCTTTCTGTCTCCAGGCAACGCGGCAACCGCAGAGCACCGGCATGAGACACAGGGGGGAGGTCTCAGCCTCTCAGCAAGCCGACGTGCCATCCTGCACCGCTGAATATGTGGCTCTGTTTACCTGCATTCCCGAGCCACGGCAGGTGGTGCCCTGCGTTCCCAAGCCGCCGGAGGTGGCACCCCGACCTTCAACACCAGCTGGGGTGCCCATAGTGCCAAATGGGTAATCCAACTAAGATGGTAATCCTGAGAAACTGTTGCTAACTATGAAAACTCCTCTCAGCTATTCATTAGTTCCAAAATTCCTCACCAGCCTATTGAAGTACTTTAAATAATGTAATTAATTAAAATATTAGTAGTCCATGTGTCTGGTTTGAAGCAGAGTAAAACTGAAGACTTCCGTTCATATTTCTCTTTGGGAAAAGGACACAATTAAAAAAAAATACTCTTGAAACGTTTCAATGCATCCTAGGCACTCAGACCTCATAGTTTCCAATGGCACGTAAGTCATCAGAATTCCTAGATGTAGATAATTGAATGTGTAAGTAATCAAACATAGGAAATGGCACACATGAGGGTCAAAGCATGAACCAAACTCTACTCAATATGTTTAAAAATGAATTTATTACATAACTTGCAATATTCTTTGTTTAGAAGAGATGGGGCAAGGTTAGGTTACGTTCATCCAGAAAATAACCCAGAGAATGGTTTAAAGAAAAGTTGATATGTTCATATATAGAACATTTTGTGCTTATGACAGAATTTATTTATTTATATTTGTCATGTAAAAATGCAGGCTTGGCTCCCGTGCACAGCATGGAAACAAAAGCTACAGGCAGACTTCTGTCACACACCACACCTTCAACAGCATGTCATGGTTATTTATTAGTAGTTCCTGGGCGTAGCTCACTCAGAATATTTTGTACAACATGCTCACACTTGTTGTGTGTCCATTGTATAAATTGTGAGTCATATAACCTTACAATTGTGTTTTATACTCTAATTCTCACTCATTATCTGTATTATATTATATCACTGCCTTTGTCTGCCTTAGCAGAACATTTCTGGATAATGACTTTAGTTTTTTGATTTTTTTTCTATTATTATTGCAATTTATAATATTCATAAGTGAAACCATTAAATCTTTGCCAATTTTGACCTAGATAAAACAGCTGTTTCAGATACCACAATCTCAAACTATCACATCTTCTCTTGTCACTGTGATTTAACTGATTTAATTTGCTTTTACAGGGATTGCTTTTCTCAATCTAATTTGAATGGTTAAGATAAAACTGTATGTGTCTGATTTCACAAACATATTCCTTGGTTGGTGAGACTACTGTTCAACATTATTTTGTCACAAAACTGTCATCCAATGACCAGACTTATTAGATTGCCTTTGTGGAGAAGGCTACATACTACTTTCAATAATCCAAAATAAGGAAATTCAGAACACAGCCTATTTATTGTAGCCTTTTCTTAAGGAAACATATTAATGATGTGCATATAAGCAGAATACTTCCCAGTGTAATTTAGCCTGTGTGCGAATATTTTGTGTATCCATAATATGGATTGCATCATGATTCATTAATTTATTCGTCTTCAGTAAAGACTTTATCTGAGTCAGGGTTGGGGTGTACCTGGAGCTTGAATGGGACACCAGTGCACTGTATGTGTATGCACACATTCAAACACTCATTCACACGTAAAGTAATATAGTGTAGCCAAAACACCAGTTTTGGGGAGGTGGGAGGAAACAGGAGAGTCAAGAGAAAACGTCGGGTTATGTATGTAACCCTGTTCCCTGAGAAGGGAACGAGACGTTGCATATACAGTAGCATAACTATATGGGAATGCCTTACGCGTGACCGGTATCTGAAGCTTGTGTATAATCACGCCTCTACTTATAGGCCTGCCATGATCAAGTGATGTGGTAATTAAGCGTGTCGCATGATATATATTTACTGTATATATATATATATATATATATGGACCTGTGAACCACACAGACAGCCTCTATTATCTGAAGCGAAGACACAATTCACAGGTCTGCCCTGGTATGACAATGCTATGTAACATTATGTTCCCTTCTCAGGGAACAGGGTTACATATGTAACCCCGACGTTCCCTTTCAAAGGGAACGTCGACGTTGCATATAGCTTAACAGTATGGGAACAAAGATACCCACTCCGTCATACCAAGGGTACGGCCTGTTCAAAAAGTACCCAAGCCCGAGGGCCACTGCAAGACCCTCGAGCCCACGGTGGAATGAATATCCAGGCAGTAATAACAGATGAATGTGTGCAGTGTAGACCGCCCTGCAGCTGCACACACATATCCTGCAAGGACACCCCTTTGGACAAAGCTTTCGAGAAGGCGACTGCCCTAATTGCATGAGCTCTTAGTCATAAGCCATAGAGATTGCTTCCACTATCCAGTTAGAGATGCGCTGCGTTGACACGGCATCACCCTTACTGTCACCACCAAAGCAGACCAGCAGCTTCTCCGACTCACACAACTGGCCGGAGCGGTGGACGTAAGTACAGAGAGCCCTTACTGGACACAGTAGGTGCATCCTCTCTTGTTCCGGTGTGAGGGATGGAGGAGGGCAGAAGGCCTGGAACACCACAGGGTGGGCAGCCAAAGTAGGCACTTCAGGAATATTATCTGGTCTAGGATACAGGAAGGCCTTAGCTAGTCCACGGGCAAAGTCAAGGCAGAAGGGAGCATCAGAGAGAGCTTGTAGATCTCCCACTCACTTGAAAGATGTCAGGGCCAGTAGAAGAGCCACCATCAGAGTCAGAAGCTTCTCAGAGGCTGACTCTAAGGGCTCAAGACCACAGAAATGTCTCAGGAGGGTATTCGCGGCTTGCAAATGGGCCTCCGCCATCTGATACCACGCATGAACCTCAAAATTAGAGGATGTTAACCCACAGAGGCTCCATCAACAGGGGATTGGCTGGCCGAAATGGCGGCCACGTAAACCCTGATTGTAGAAGGAGCCAACCCTGCTGAGAAACGTTTTCTCTCCTCTTTTTTTAACAGGGTTACAGCTATGCATGGCCTGCAGATGGGCCTCAGCCGTCTGACACCACGCATGCACCTCAACCCCAAGATTCAGCTTTATCTGCTCAGTGTTGACAAGATTGACACTACGCATGTTGGGGATAGAAACACCCTCATCGTAGTAGAATCCTGTAACCCCTAGAAAAGTTGTCCACTGCACCGGGGAAGCATACTTTTCTGGGATTCCATCAGAGCCCCAAGCTCTTCAAATGGGCAAGAACAACAACTCGATGTTGAACCAGCTGTTCCCTGGATTGTGCTAACATTAAACAGTCATCCAGGTAGATTGACACACAGATGTCCTGGGGTCCCAATGAAGCCAGAGTGACATCCATGCACTTTGTGAAGGAGCGAGGGGATAAAGCTAGCAATTTTCCTATGTGTAAATATGAACCTCTAAGATCTATCACCCTAAACCAGTACTCGAACTGAATCTGTGGCACGATATGTTCGAGCATCAGCCTCTGAACCTGTATGTCCGAAGAGTACTGTTCAGATGACGCAGACCTAAAATTGACTGCATAACCCCAATTTTTTTGTGGAACAGGGGCTCTACCATTTAACATGGTCTCCACCACCTCAGTTGTGCAACCAGAATCTATGAGCTGGTGCCAGGCCCACAGTTTCCATAGTCCCTAAGGGCTCAAATGGGTCACCCGGCAGACCTTCCAGGACCACAGAAGGTATGCGTGGCCTGCAGATGGGCCTCAGACATCTGATACTACACACGGACCTCGAAGTTAGAGGATGTTGACCCACAGAGGCTCCATCAACAGGGGCAAGGTTGGCCGAAATGGCGGCCAAGTAACCCTGATTGCAGAAGGAGCCCCCCCACTGAGAAATGTCTTTGTATGAGGACTGCTTGCTAGGCCTGCTTCTTTATTTACATGGCTTGGATGCAAGCTGGCCCCCGTAATTACCTGCCATCGGTGGAGAGAGGTAGCTCACAAGCGCCTCCTCCACCTTGAGCATAGCTAAATAGCCATGCCATTCATCCACACAATGGCTGAATAACCCAACATCGTGGGGTTATGAATATGGCTTATGGTTTACCCCAGAAGCTTGAGAATTTGGCATGCACTTCTGGAAGACAGGGGAGTTTCTGCAGTGTGAGGGATTTACTTTCACTGGATAATCACTTCAAGCAGCTCTTTATATGCTGCTCTCAGTTTTTAACACATCCGTCCATCTCCTTGGAGTCAGAGAGAAATTACTACCCTTTTGGCTTTCCACAGCAGGAGGAGGAGTCGTGACGCGAACTCCAAAACCCAGCGGAGTGCCGAACCCGGAAGACGGAGCAAGTGATGGAGCAAAGCTCGTCTCTGGCTCCTCTTCCGGATCCATATTAGATCCCCCGAACCTGAGCTGGATGGTTGCCTCGGCAGCGGCCGGTCCAGATCTGCAAGGCTCTGAATCCAACTCCCTTATGTCTTTTTCTCCCAGAAGAGAGTGAGCCGAGAGCGCAGTTGCCTAATTGTGAAATGTACACAATGCTGACAGACAGACACCCAGAGGGCTGCTGTAGCATGCACTGTGCCCAAACACTTCACGCAGAAAGCATGTCTGTCTCCTCCCGTGATGAAATGGGAACAAGGCGGAACACACTTCCTGAAATCTCTTTCGCTCATTCTTTCACTCTCTACTCTTTCTTTTTCTAAAAAAAAGGGATAGAAAAGGTGAGAGATATTAAGAAATATAGCGTAGAAATGAAGCGTTTCTTCTCCTTTGTTTGTTTCTCACACACACAACAGACATGCAGTCATTCGCTAAAGATAATAAGGCTGTCTGCATGGTTCACAGGTGCCATATATATATATATATATATATATATATATCATGATGGCAGGCCTATAAGTAGAGGCGTGATTTTAAACAAAGCTTCAGGTCCCGGTCACGTGCAAGAAGTTCCCATATTGTTATGCTATATGCAACGTCGAAGTTCCCTTTGAAAGGGAACACACAATCGCCAGGAGCAATTGGAAAACTCCACACAGAAAGTAACCCAAGCTCAAGATTGAATCAAGTATTCTGGTGCTATGAAGAGACCCACTAATACTACTGAGTGTAATATTAATTAAATACTTCTACTTCTACTTTCTGCTGTAGTATTTAGTTCATTTGAATGTAGGTAATTAGTCAGAATGTGCACTGTGGCCAACTATGTGGTAGACATTAAAAATCCATGCACCATAAGCAGGGCAAGACAAAAATAAGTAGAACTTGGCAATGAAGGTGTCTGGTTTCTAATTTATATGCCTCAAATACACTTAAAATATATGGAAAACTATTTCAGACAGCTCAGCTGGTTGTGACCTTGAATCTGTTTGTCTCAATTCCAAAATCAAATCAGTTGATCTGGTGGTTAAAATGAAAATCCCATATACATTCTACAAACATCCAACCACTTGTTATTGTGATATTGCTGTAATGAGAATCTCAGACAAATGGACAACCTAGGGGCAGAGATATGATAACGATATTATAGTACAATATTACTGTGTTAAATCCTCATGAAATATCACTGTTTCTAAATACCAACAGAATCATTCTTGGTTAAAATGCAGATGACGTGTTCAGTTCCTGATAAATGTAATTGTCTAGAAACAATGGTGAATTGTTACTATTTTATTTGTTTTATTATTTAACTTTAATCTTCTAATTGTAATGTCAACATTTTTCTTGTCTAGTGGGTTTGAATGCTAAACTGAATATATGACAGATGATAACAGATTAATCGCTGCATATAATCAGATATAATTAATACATACGGTACCCTCCTATGTCATGTAACTTGTGGAGACAAATGTAAGTGTAGTTCAAGATTTTAATTAAGATACAAATACAAATACAAATCAATAGCAAAAACATAGTCAAATATCAGGCACAGGGTCTGGTGATCTACAACTGGGCATAAAAAGGGCAGAGACGAGAAACCAAGAAATGAGGACTGGAACAAGATCAAAACACTGAAAACAAAGACAAAGATTAAAGGTTTGGTATGATTCTAGTGGCAAAACACAGAAATGTAATACTTTGCTGAGAACAAAGATATACAGGGGTTTAAAAATATTTGAGGTATATTTCCATTGATATTTTACATTTGTTTTACAGTGGTGTGAAAAAGTGTTTGCCCCCTCCCTCATTTCCTGTTCCTTTGCATGTTTGTCACACTTAAGTGTTTCGGAACATCAAACCAATTTAAACAATAGTCAAGGACAACACAAGTAAACACAAAATGCAATTTGTAAATGAAGGTGTTTATTATTAAAGGTGAAAAAAAATCCAAACCATCATGGCCCTGTGTGAAAAAGTGATTGCCCCTCTTACTATAACTGTGGTTGTCCACACCTGAGTTCAATTTCTCTAGCCACACCCAGGCCTGATTATTGCCACACCTGTTCACAATCAAGGCATCACTTAAAAAGGAGCTGCTTGACACAGTAAGGTCCACCAGAAGATCCTTAAAAGCTACACATCATCAGGTTACACAGATACTAGTCCAGGCTCTTATTATCTCAAAACTGGACTACTGCAACTCACTGCTCTCGGGCCTCCCATCCAGCTTCTCTCTTTTTTTTTTCTCATAATTTTTATTGATTCTCATACACTTTTCAGAGTACAACAAAATATATCAATACAGAATCAACAATTTTTACCCCGATAACAGCCCCTCCCACCCCACCCAGGAAAGTTTACATATGATTAATTTACTTATGGTTCATGTACATGTGATTTAATTACATATGATTCATCTTAATAAATCCATACAGAATCAATTTTTTTAACTCCAGTAACACACCCCCCAAGCAAGATTTATATATGTAGGTACATCCCAGACATGCAGCTGAAAAGGGTGTGCTTGTTAATTTTTTGGGTAAATTCAATGAAAACTACATTTCCCATAATTCTTTGTATGGAAAAGTTGTAATTTGTTTTCATTGGAGTAGTCCAAGCCAATCGGTTTCCTATATAATTAAATTCATAGCCAATCAGAGATCACCTTTGTTGGGGAGTGGAAAAAAACAACAAAAAAAACAGGAAAAGCAGAGAGTGAATGACAAGCGGGAAAAGAAAAACGGAGTTCTAACGCAGAGGTGATGTTTGTAGACTAAACTTCTACTACAGTAGTGGCACAAATATCATTTTTATTCAGCGAAAAGTCGAGAGCACCTAGCAGTTTGGTGAATTTGTGACCAGTATGTTTAGGTGAAGTGCAGCAAGAATATCCGAGTTTGTTTATTTTGCACTAGCTTGGGAAGCACAAAGTTAATACAAACTATAACCTGTCGACTTTAAGCTAACGTCTCCGTGAGAGACGGAGAGCTGTAACCGCCAGCCGCAGTGTTCACAGCAAACTAAAGGACCAAGGACCCGTGCTAAGAACTGTGCTAAGCAGCGATGTAACTCTACCGTTGAACCTTCTGGAAGCTTGTGTGCAGTGGATTCATTCAGCTCATTTCCCAGTCAGATAATTCTTCTCTTCCAGAGGCGTGTGTAATGGAGAGGCTTTAGTGGCTTTAGTAACCGCTCATTAAAGTAACCAAGGAGGGTTGTTTTTTTTTGTTGTATGTGCATTAACTCATGGGCCCCAACAGAAAACCAAGCGCTTGGTAAATGTTTTGAACATTTAATAAAAACAAATGGTTTTAATTTGTTAAGTCCAAAGTATTCTGTTCAATGTGGTTACGCTAAAGCTATCTGAGGCATTGTTTCTCTGGCCTGTTATTGTTTTGGGGAAGACATTAATATTTGAGTTTACTAATCTAAATTTGTTCAATATACATTCATACAGTTTGGGGTTTTGTTTTAGTTAAAGCATAAGGAAAATAAATTATTTTTTTTTTTATACATATTAATTGGCTGCTTTTAACTTTTTTATTTAATAAGGTCTGTATATGTATATTTGACAGTTATGTTTGATATTTGTTTCTGGGGAATACTCATAGCTCATAGTGGGTGAGTGAAGGAATTTTGCAGTGGAGGAACCGTGCTGTTATATTCTTGATTAAATCATTTATATACATTTCTGCCTGAGTTAACATCATCTACTGGTAAATAGAGGTTAGCCAATTCACCATCAACTGCTAAATACTCAGGATCCTGTTAATTAAAACCTTTTACAGTAGTAGACTAAACTAATATTACACTTCCAGTGCCAGGAAGGGGTTACATATATGATTAATTTATATGTAATTTTTACATGTTGTTCATTTACACATGATTCATTTTTATATGATATTATTTATTTTATTTATATTATATGACCAAAAAGCGCAAATTAATTAAAATAATAAAAATATTAATGGAAATCAGCAGGAGCCTCCAACTTTGCATCCTACTCCATTCGAACCCGAATTCGAACTCTCCATCACACCTCTTGAGATGATTCAGAATGCAGCAGCATTCCTCATCTTCAACCAACCCAAGAGAACCCATGTCACACCCCTCTTCAATTCCCTCCACTGGCTTCTTGTAGCCACCTGCATCAAATTCAAGGCCTTGATGCTCACCTACGAGACCTTGTCTGGAACAGCACCCTCCTACCTCAACTCTCTCCTGAAGGCTTATGTTCCCTCACAAAATCTGAAATCAATCAACAATCGACTTACTCAGCGTGGCTCAAGGTCCCTTTCAAGAACCTTCAAACTACCTGTTCCTCAGTGGTGGAATGAACTTCCAACCTCAGAATCTCTCACCATCTTTAAAAAACAGCTAAAGACCCATCTTCTCCATGAACACCTAACCAGTCCATAAAAAAAAATAATAAAATAATAATACTCTGGCACTTACACCTCTACTCTGTGCACTTTGCTTCTTCTAGAACTCAATTAATAGATCTTGTATGGCAGCACTACTTGTATTGTTCTCTGTTTGATATATCGCTTTGCTTGTATTTTCTCATTTTTAAGTCGCTTTGGATAAAAGCATCTGCTAAATGAATAAATGTAAATTTTACTTCACATTAGATTAGGTTATATGGTCATGTAGAGAAAATTAGCTGTTTGCGTTAAATTGATATATTTGCAACCATTATATGCAAGATAGACTAGCAGATCAGCTTGAAAGGGAAATTCTCACCCACATGAAGAGCTTGGGGGTCAGGTTGAATTTCATTAAAGTATGCTTTCTCCAGTGCAAAGGACAACCTTTCTAGGGGTTATATCGGATTCTACTACGATGAGGGCGTTTCTGTCCCCAACACGCATAGGATCGATCCTATCAACTTTGAGCAAGATAAAACTAGGTCTGGGCATCCCCTACAGTCTCTACAAGAGCCTGTGTAGCCTTATGGCAGCAGCAGCCAACATTATACCATTGGGCCTATTGCACATGAGACCGTTTCAGTGGTGGCTGAAAAGTCGGGGGTTTCATCCGAGTATGAAACCTCTGAGAGTAATCAGTGTCATGCGGTGATGCCTACATGCTCTGAGTATTTGGAGGTGCCCACAGTTTCTAGCCTTGGGTCACACTCTAGGGGTGTCTCCTTGCCGCAAGATGAGTCTTAAATGGCTGTCCAGCTCACGGTCTTTGGAGCGGCCCTCATCTGGAGTGGTATATAAGTTGCCTAGAGATGCGGGCCATATTCCTAGCACTGAAATTCTTTCTTCCTCAGTTGAGAGGTCATCAGGTGCTAGTTGTGTTAGACAACACAGTGGTGGTCTCATATATCAACCACCAGGGAGGGTTAAGTTCACACCCACTGTTCAGGCAGTCGCAACTAATCCGTCTCTGGGCAGAGGGAAAGTTCTTGCCAGTTAGTGCAATGTAAACTCTGGGCAGCCGGAATGTGGGGGCAAAAATCCTGTCGAGGTAGGGGCTGAGGCTCTGGGGTTGGAGGCTCCATCCACAAGTGGCAGAGTCAATATGGCGGCGGTTCGGACAAGAGGAAATGGATGTGTTCGCCTCCGAGGAGATAACACTCTGCCTGCTGTGGTTCGCCCTCACTCCTCCCACACCATTGGGGCAGGACACCATGTTGCACATGTGGCCGAGGTCACGTCTATATGCTCTTCCCCCATTCACTCTGCTTCCACAAGTTCTAGCAAGAGTTCGCCAAGACCGTCTACATCCTCTGCTAGTAGCATGGCCAGCTTGAATATGGTTCTCGGAGACAATTTCCCTGCTCGACGGTACTCCTTGGGAGATTCCCATCCGCAAGGATCTACTGTTTCAAGCCGCAGGGCAGATTTATCACCCTCAGCCAGAATTATGGAAACTGTGGGTCTGGCCCATGAGGGGCACCAGCACATAGATTCAAGTCTCACAACTGAGGTTGTAGAGACCATGTTAAATGCTAGAGCACCATCCACAAGGAAATTTTATGCGCTCAAGTGGTGGCTTTTTGTCTTGTGGTGTGAGGAACGTCAGCTAGACCCAGTGAACTGCGCAATAGCTACAGTCCTGGAGTTCTTACAAGAACGTTTCTATGCAGGTTTGGCTTGTTCTACAAGCCACGCCCCGGTTGATTGAGCCTCTGTGGGGTAACATCCTTTAATTTCGAGGTTCATGCGTGGTGTCCGATGGGTGAGGCCCATCTGAAGGACGTGCATACCTTCCAGGGACCTTTCTGTGGTCTTGGAAGGTCTGTCAGGGGCCTTGTTTGAGCCCTTGGAGTCAGCTTCTGAGAAGCTTCTGACTCTAAAGGTAGCTCTTCTACTGGCCCTGACATCTTTCAAGCGAGTGGGAGCTCTACAAGCTCTCTCTGTTGCCCCTTCTTACATTGACTTTGAACTTGGATTAGCCAAGGCCTTCCTGTATCCTAGGCCAGATTATATTCCAAAAGTGCCTACATCGGCTGCCCACCCTGTGGTGTTGCAGGCTTTCTGCCCTCCTCCATTCCTCATGCCGGAACAAGAGAGTATGCACCTGCTGAGTCCAGTAAGGGCTCTCTGTACTTACGTCCACTGCTCCAGCCAGTGGCGTAACTTGGAGCAGCTGCTGGTCTGCTTTTGTTGCGACAGTAAAGGTGATGCTGTGTCAAAGCAGTGCATCTCTCATTGGATAGTGGAAGCAATCTCTATGGCTTACGAGGCGCTCGGTGTTGCCATGCCTTTGGGCATAAGAGCTCATTCCACTATGGCGCTTGCCTCCTTGAAGGCTCTGTCCAAAGTGGTATCCTTGCAGGGTGCATGTGCTGCTGCAGGATGGTCTATGCCACTCACATTCATTCGGTATTACAGTCTGCATATTCATTCCACCCTGGGCTTGAGTGTCTTGCAGTGACCCTCAGGCTTGGGTCTTTTTTTTTTTTTTTTTTTTTTTTTTTTTTTTATTTTTTTTTTTTTTTTTTAAACCTTTT
>JAFFST010051419.1:14733-33560 GCA_022414735.1 Noturus placidus | reverse complement strand
AGCGCTGTGATTACTTTCCGGATGCACTGTACATTAGATGAGTTAAAGCAATTTTTTTTTTAAATGACAGGAGTTTCAGAGACAGAATTGGGAGTAAGTAGTGTAGAGGGTGTGCAACAAATTGTGCCAGTGCAATTTGTTACTCCCTCGGCCCTAAAAGCGGAGCGTTTTCGTTGCCAATTTCTTCATAGTCTCCATTCTCTGGCTATTTAATGTGGTACAACTACCTGCAGGTTTGGTGTAGGGAGTTTTTTTTTTGGTTGGGCAAACACTGGGTTTGATTAGCTACCAGTACAAAAGGAGGAGAGGGCCTGGTGGATGTCAGGTCTAGGATTTACAAGCAGCCCAGAAACTGCTCTGATGCTTGGGAGGGCACTTCCACTTTTTAGAAGAGCTTGTGGAATGGGACAAGTGTTTCTAATGAAACTGAAAAAGACTGATTTGCTGGATCTTACAGCATTTTATAGGTTAATAATGGAAGCATGAAAGGTTTTCTCAAGGATACATAACACACCATGACAGGGTGTGGGTACTAGAGAAGTCTTTATATATATATTTATTTATTTAAACTCTTTTATACCATCAAGGCTTTTGGCATCAGCCGGTCTTAGTCGGCACCTGCAGAGTGTGCAAAAGCTGGATCTCATTGTGCAAACTGACATTGGCAACTGTGGGTGTGAACACTGGGATCAGATTGGGTCACTTGCTAGACAAGCTTGCAATGGGGCTTACTCCTAAAAGACCTTCAGGACTTTGCAATGACCCATCTACCCCTGTACAATTGACAGATGGACATCCCTATGATTTTTCTGCATTGAGGGTTACTGCGGCAGTGGGGATTGGATCAAGGATGAGTGGTATGTATTGTCCTTTACCACACCAGAACAGGGTGCTTTTGTCATGTATCGTGACATAACGGAGATATGACGCATGCAAGTGCAGTTAGGAACAGTTTTATTTAAGAGAGACACAGGCAGGTAAATCCAAAAACCTAATCCGTAAACGTGATCCAGGAACATGCAAAGGTCAAGCGATCGGCAAACCGGCATAAACGGGGAAGGCAGGAAACTGTGTTGTGGTCATGGAAAACAGGATCGCTAAAGAAAACAAGAAACATAAACAATGACTAGGACCTGGGAGCGGAGAAATCAGTGTGGACTAAACTAACATGGGATGTAACATGGACAAAGACTATGACTGTGGTAACCTATCATAAGTAATCTAAACTAAGTATTTTAACTATTCTAATCTAATCTATATCTAATATTCCGCGACGTGTGCTGGGTATATATACAAACACAGTCAGCCTCGTTAATGGCTGACTGCTGAGGACAAATCAGACACACATGAAACAATAGTCAATGACAGTACAGGGAGGAGACATAGCAGAAGCATAAACAAATACACGTGTTGAAATGTCACAATTGTCAACAACGGAAAAGCAGGTGCTCGCGCACCTTGCATGGCAGCACGCTCACATGCTCACATTTCACGTGCTGCTTAAAGGGGAAAACATGACAGAACACTCCCCCCAAGGGCTCTTCTCCCGGAGTGCCATGAAACATCCACCTACATGGGCGGCCCCGGCACCCTGGGCAAAATGTCCCAAGCTGAACCAGGAGACCGCCCGGCTTTCTTAGGGCAACATAAAAGGAGAGCGACATTCTCAGCAGAAGAGAAAAGCTGAGCGACGTCCTCTGCGGAGCGGGAAAGCAAAGCGACCTGCTCAGCAGTGCAGGATAGCAGAGCGATGTTCACAGCAGAGCAGGATAGCAGAGCGACGTCCTCGGCATTGCAGGAAAGCAAAGGGACATCGTCTGTGTTGCAGGGAAACAGAGCGACGTACGCACCAGTGCAGGGGAAACAGAGTGACATCTGCTGTGGAACAGGAAAGTGGAGCGATGTCCTCGGCGGAACAGGAAAGCCGAGTGACGTCCTAACCAGAACAGGAATGCGTCCTCGGCTGAGTGACGTCCTCAGCTGAGCAGGAAAGCAGAGTGACATCCATGGCTGAGCAGGAAAGCAGAGCGACATACTCAGCGGAGCCTGCAGGCTGAACTTGGCTGGTCATGTCAGCAGACTGGGACGTGAGCAGAGCTTGGTTGTCTATGTCAACAGACACTTGTTTGTGTATGTCAGCAGATGTGGACATGAGCAGAGCTTGGTTGGTTGTATCAGTAGACTTGGGCATGAGCTGAACTTCGTCAGCTGTATCAATACTTTGCTTGTATTTTTCTCCTTTTTAAGTCGCTTTGGATAAAAGTGTCTGTTAAATGAATATATGTAAATGTATCAGTAGACTTGGGCTTGAGCAGAACTTGGTCGGCCGTGTCAGTAGACGTGGGCTTGAGTAGAACTTGGTCAGTCATGTCGGCAGACTTGGAGGTGAGCAGGGCTTGGTTGTCCGTGTTAACATACACTTGGCACAGTGTGCCACAGTGTGTGGCACAGGGCTTTACAGTGTATCTGTGGAGCTGAGGCCCCCTCCTGAACCTCAGGCTGGAGCTCAGGTGCTGGGCCCTCCCCGTTGATCTCTAGCTGGAGCTTGGCAGGTGAGCCCACCTCGTGGGTCTCAGGTTCGAGCTATGAGGTCACCTCAGTCTGGAGCTCCGGAGCGGAGACCTCCTCGAAAGGTCTCAGGTTGGGGCTCCGAGGTCACCAGGTTAACTTCTGGCTGAAGCTTGGCAGGTGAGACCACCTCATGGGTCTCACGTTCGAGCTTGGGTTCTGTGGTTGTCATTCTCACCTCTGGCTGGAGCTCTGGTGCTGAAACCTCCTCGTAGGTCATGGGCTGGGGCTCTGAGGTTGCCAGGTTAACCTCAGGCTGGAGCCCAGGAGCTGAGACCTCGCTGTAGATCTCAGGATAGGGCTCGGAGGGCACTGTGTTGCCCTCCGATAGGAGCTCTGAGGTCACCCTGTTGACCTCTGGCTGGATCCCTGCACGGGCTCTCCGGTGGAGTTTTTTTATGCTCCCGTCAGCTGCTCTTGAAGCATTTGTTAGAGCAGTAGAATGCTCACTTGAGACCCAGTTTTTTGCAGGTTGGGCATTGTAGCTTGGTTTCCCTCCTGCAACCCTCAGACATGCATGTCGGTGCCACCTCCACCATGTTGGCTGGAACCTGAAGCGGATCGGTGGAGGCTGCCCTGTCAATCCCCTCATTATAGAGGTTAAATGGCAGGTCAGCCTGGGGCTGTCCAGTGACTCTCCACCGCAGTAAATCCAGACCATGAAGCTGCCCTGGCTGCATTAATTCCTCTAAAAAAATTCTGTGAACTGCGTGACATCATGGAGGGCAGAGGACTCTGTGCTCACCAGCTGCTCCGCCCAGTCATGGGCCAGACCGCAAAACCTGGACACCAAGAACCCAATCCACTGTCTCTTAGTAGGCTTGGCATACGACAGGCTGCAGAAATATTCCTGGCAGCTGAAGAGGAACTCCAGCGGGTAGCTCCCCTATCCCTCTGTCTCTGACGGAAGTTCGCAGGTGACATTACAGGGAACTGCACAGACGAAAAATGCGGCCAGTAATCCAAGCATTTCCCGATGAGGTACTGTCCTGCTACTTCCATGGTTTCTGTAGCATGAAGTCTCTCTTGTCCTCGTGTTGCATCCAGAGTGCGGTGGAATATTCTGTCACGTATCGTGAAGTAACGGAGATATGACTGATGCAAGTGCAGTTATAAACAGTTTTATTTAAGAGAGACACAAGCAGGTAAATCCTAAAACGTAATCCAGGGACATGCAAAGGTCAGGCAATCATCAAACAGGCATAAATGGGCAAGGCAGGAAACTATGTCATGCTCACACAAAACAGGGTCAATAAACAAAACAAGGAACTAGTCATTCGGCTGTGGCTCAGGTGGTTGAGCGGGTTGTCCACTAATCCACTAATCGTAGGGTTGGCGGTTCGATTCCCGGCCTGCATGACTCCACATGCCGAAGTGTCCTTGGGCAAGACACTGAACCCCAAGTTGCTCCTAATGGCAAGCTATTGCCTTGTAGCTCTGCTATCATTGGTGTGTGAATAGGTGAATGAGACACCGTGTAAAGCGCTTTGGATAAAAGCGCTATATAAGTGCGCCATTTACCAGGAACTGGGAACGGAGAAACCAGCGTGGACTAAACTAACATGGGACATAACATGGACAAAGACTAGGACTATGGTAACCTATCATAAGTAATCTAAACTAAGTATCTTAATTATTCTAATCTAATCTATTTTAAGTATCCTAATCTAATATTCTGCGACGTGTGCTGGGAGGCGCACGGTATACTGTATATACAAACACAATCAGCCTTGTAATGGCTGACGGCTGAGGAAGATACAGACACACATAAAACAATAGCCAATGACCGACAGGGAGGAGCCATAGCAGAAACATGAACAAATGCGAGTGTTGAAATGTTATGATTGTCAACAAAGGAAAAGCAGGTGCTCGCGCACCTTGCTCGGCAGCGTGCTCACAGGCTCCACAGTGCGCTGTTTAAAGGGGAAATCCTTGTGGGATTTGAAGAAGGTGGTTGCAGCATGCAAACCCAATAATTTTGCTAAACTGGAGTCCATTGCTCATGAGGAATGGGATAAGATCCCTCATGAACGCTGCCAGAAGCTATGCATCTCGTTTGCAGCAGGTCATAACAACAAAAGGATGCACTACTAAGCATTAATGATGCTTGCCATAAAGGGGTTGAATAATTTTAAGACTGGAGAAGTCATTATAAGTTGAATTTTTAGTTGAATTTGGGGAAACCACTTGCCTTATGCGTTGTGTTGAACTATTTCAATTGCTTTTGTTTAATTTCTTCTGAATTTCTGTAAATTTTGACAATAATCCTGATTTGCAAGGAGGGTTGAATAATTTTGTTTGCAACTGTATCTTACTATAGAAATTCTATAGCATTGCATCACCTCTTCTGTTTTCCCCCTCTTATCTTTTTCACATTCCATATACATTTATTCTTTCTGTTATTCCAGAGCCATTGTCAGTCATTCTTTTGTAACCATGCTTTTATTATTTTTATATAGGCTTCTCCCCACCTTTATGAATCTTTCCTCCATCCAGAACAATATATTCTGTCTTCCTACTTTTTTTTTCAGCCTATTCATCTTTTCCTTATAGCAACCCATGAAATACATTGTTAACGTGTGTGCAGAACCTTGTACTGAGTTCAAAATGCATTATCATTGTGTTCCTGTCCTCCTTCCGTAGATTTCTCTTTAAATAACAGCCGCTTTCTATAGCTATCACTTACACACAGTTCATGAAAAAGACACCTTCGATCCACTGGTGTAGACAAGCTAAGTTAAAATAATTTTTTTCTTTCTCTCACTGGCATATTTGATTTACAAACTTCACTGGAGTTTTCCCCTGTAACTCCATATAGATGATAATTTTTTTCTCTTTTTTTCTTATTCGCGCACATCAAGTTGAGTATTTTTATTTTTTTTCTTGACTGCAATCAGGGAGAATGTGAACAGCTGATTGGCAGTGCTATGCTTGTCACTTGTACCACTGGAAATCCATCTTTATTTTAAATTGTGGGTACAGGTGCAGGAAAAAACACTATTATCAAATAAATAAATAAATAAATAAATAAACAAATAAAATATGCATGCCCATATGTAATGAGGAGACAGAAAGGAGAGTTCAGATAGTGCTTCACAAAATAAAATATAGGTATTTCTGATTCACTGAGCAACAGTTAGGTTGGAGATTAAATATTCGCCAGGCTGCTCATTTTTTATAAAGTAAAAAGTCAGACTGTACCCACTTGTTATTAATAAAATGTGCCCTTAAATTTTCTAAAACAAAACACTTCTTTCTGTACCTTCTTGGATTTTTCTTTGGTCAGCAAATTATCTAATTAACACTAAACCAAAACATAATTAATATTTAATTAAGAGTTTAAAGAGCGTTTGGACCACATTTGGACCAAGTTCTGCAAACAATCTAGTGCAACCATTGTCAAATTTGGGCTAAAAGTACAGTCCATTTATGCGCATAACTTTTGAACCTTATGTCCAAAATGTAAAAGTTAGGTATTCCTAGATTCCCTTGGCAAAGCTGAATTCAGTGCACACAAATTTCTGCCTAAGTATGTTTTCCACCATTTTGGATTTTGTCAAAAACTGTTTTTCTTGTTATTTCTACAAATCTTGTCCAATCATCACCAAATTTAGCAGCTGTCATCAAGAAAGCCTCACAAACCTTATCAAAAGAATTTTGAATATTTCAAAAGGTTTGCCTTTAAATGACAAGCAAAGCTGATATACAGGAAGTGAGGCTGTATCACAGAAGCAACTTTGGGCACTGACACAAAACTTGGTAGGCGCCTTCAGGATCATGATCTGAGGCTATGCAAATTTTGTGCCAGCATCACCTACACATCAAAAGTTACAATAACATGCTTAAAAGTTTCAATGTAACTGCCATTGTGTCTACTCCTCCTCCGAATTTTGACCAATCTTCATTAAATTTGGCTCACATAATCTTGAGACCAGTTTGAACAAAATCTTTCAACCTTTTTTATTTTCAAAACCGCTCTCCTGTAATGCACTGGCTATAATAAAAACAAAACAAAAAACAGTATGTGAGGTTGTATTTCAGCAAAGCATTATGAATTTCTAAAAGTATCTTCAATACCGTGGCCTGAATGTGCCCAAGAAGTTTTATGATTGTGCTCTTGTGGTCAAGCACTGTAATTATTATTATTTTTTTTTTCCTTGTATCATTTTAAGCTTTTGTGCTAAATGCTCAGTTCTCCTATAAATCCCTGGAGTACGCTGATGTAACCACACACCAAAATTTTAAATTCAAGCGTACTTCCATTGACTATCTTGGATTTAGTTAAAAACAGTTTTTTTCACTACTCCTTCTACACATTTTGGCTATCATCATCAAATTTGGCATCATCTTCATAGTAAGCCTCTCAAAAGTGTATTGATTACTCCAAATGGTTTGCCCGCAACGGGCCAATAAATCTGATAGTTAAGCCGCCAAACAGAATGTGAGGAATTAATGTTCTGAATAAACCATCAGTCAGTGAAATCAAGAACTCTTATTTGTGAGTTACTGGAGGGTGTGGCAACACGTTTGGTGTCAGTGTGAGAAGTTGTAGCCAAGATACGGGTGATTTTGCGCACTGACACAAAATTTGTTGACAGTTATGAAGATGTCAGACCCCACCAGACATAAGAACTGAAAACAAACAAAGAAAGAAATTACAAACAGTCATCTTGTTCTTTGTATGACTTCAATTGCTGCACTAACACTCAATTTAACAAGTTTTATTAAATACTAGAGATGCACTGATGTATCGGCCAATAATCGGTATCGGCCAATAAAGGCAATTTTTCATGCTATCAGCCCATAGTTTAAAAACATCTGATGATTATAATGTCGATTATTATGGGCCGATTACATAAGGTCAATCAAGAGTGCGGGAAAACACATTTAATTCATCCTGTGTGTAAAGATGTCTCTTCTTCAGGTTCAAGTGGTTTTATTGTCATTTCAACCATATGTAGTCGTACAGTACACAGTGAAATGAAACAGCATTCCTCCAGGACCATGGTGCTACATAAAACAACACACTAACCACATGAGACGACACGGAACTACTGTAAATCAGATCTGCAAATCGTCTACATGCAGACGTGTGCTGAAAACACTAGACAGTACAGTAACTATTAAAACAGGACAATAGGCAGAGTAAGTGACGGTGTAGCGCTGAGCACCACACAGTTTTAGTGTGGAAGAGTCTGATATAACAGGTAGTGCAGAAGATAGGTGCCAAGGAGTAACAATATAATAAAAAAAAAAAAAATCAATGTAAACACAACATGCTATGACTGAGTATTCAGCAGATTCGCTTATACCAAATATGGACATATCAGTTATTGTGTTAGCAGCTAGGTAAAGTTTATATAGCGACAATGAATTAAATACTATATTTTATAATACACTAGCAGCAAAAATGCAACGGTGTCAATGCAGGAATTTGCAAATATTTAAATGGGAGTGAGATGGTGTTCAGTTCAGAGTGTGCGTGTGCGTGTGTGTAATTCTGTAGAATTACTTTGAATTGGGGTAACAATGATGACAACACTGCAGTTTGTACGCTCTGCACTGCATGTTAAAGAATAAGTACTTTTACACAGGACTCTGCAGCAGTGACGCGAGTCAATTTTTTTTTTTTTTTTTTTGCCGTACTGCTCTTGCTGAATTAAGATTAAATGAAGATGAGTTGAAAAAAGGTATATATTGCCCTAAACATATATTTGTAGAGTATTAGGTTTCATATCCAGTTAATGTTAATGAGTTGATATCAAAAAAAGTTAATATTATATATTTCAAGTTTGATGTTCAATGGTGAAGTAGAAATGCTTTTGTTTGTGGTGCGTGAATGTGAGACTAACAGGATTATGTCTTTTTTTTTTTTTAATTAGAATTAAATATTAATATGAATTAATAAAATTCAGTAAGTCAATACATCCTCATTTGATCGTCAGAATTTAGTTAATGTGTTAATGTTAATTTAAGTAATGTGTTTTCTGTTTACGAGACCAGTTACTGTGAAAAAAACTTGTTGAAAAGGAGAGAATAAAGGTTTTTTTTTTTTTTTTTTTTTTTTTTTTTTGCATTTCCTTTAGAATTGTGGAAATAATTATTATTAATTTAAAGCTAGGTATAAAAGGCAGAACCACCAAACTATCGGTATTGGCATTGGCCGATATCACAGAAATGTAGTATTGGTGCATCTCTATTAAATACAATCATCCCAATTGCCAGTACTCAAAGTAATTAACACAACACAAAACAAACACACCTTACATAAAAATACAATCACATTTAGAGTAGTCTAATAAAAAAAAAATATGAAACACATTTATGTAATGTATTCGATTAATATCACAACCCACTTCATTCACAAAAGAAACAAACATACATTATTTACCATTTATAGAAAGGAGGATTCAAAGGAAACATCAATAACTCATCCATTTATATCTCACAGTCCTTTAGCTTCACTTGTGTGCTATTTGAGCTAGCAAGTAAAACCACATTGTGCATTTTGTGCGTCTGTTTATGACTCCCGGTACAACAGTTCAGTCATAATTAGTGCCACTTAAACAATAATAACTTATGACCATATTTAGATATCCGTTACACATGCCAAAATGTGACCATGACCTGAGGCAACAAATTTCATGCCAGTGCCACATACTGGTCAAACGTTACAATAAAAATGCCAAAAATGCTTCCATCTAACTGCCATGAATGAAATTACAAATCATTCTTAAATTCTTTGCCAAGTTTTGGCTCTGTTTTCCTGTGATTGTAAGAATTGTAGTGCATCTGTGAATGTGCGTCTCAAGAGTCTGGGTGCTTGACCCCCCGAATATACTGCTTGCAGCTTTGTCCATGTTTATTTTTGATCACTGTTACAGGGTTAAAAATACATTTAATTCTAGAAGTCTGCAAGCCAACTTAAAGACAGAATGTGCAAATTTGAAAAAATTCAATTTCAACACCCAGTCAAATTTTTTTAAAAATCCTGCTGAAATTCTACACTTCAGGCGCCAACTGTTTAGTCAGCAGCAACAACCTCTGAGATAGTGGAAACAGATGAATATCCCTGGCTCAATTTATCAGGTAACTGAATGTTTCACTGGAAATAGTGTGACAATAACTTGCAAGTTATCTGAGCCAAAACTTGTGGAGATATTAAAATTTCACAGCTCAACATCCAACCTGCGAAAGCATATACTGGTATGCCATTAGCTAGTTGAGTGAGTTAGACTAGCTAGCCAGAGCTTTTGATGTTTTACTGGAAAACATCCCCAATTTTGGAGAAGGGATAGCTGTAGCACCATCTGTGGTTCCATACATAACTAGATACATTTTTTGGAAGGTCTCTTCCCGTTTCTGCACATAAACAATAAGGTATCTATAACTTTTGCTCTGTTTTACTAAACTTTCCAAACATTTACAATTACAATAAAATGATCATGGAGTCTCTGTACCAGGAGATTCCACACCAGTTTATCATTATTACCTGCACCTGTGTGTTAGGTATATAATCAGTAACTGTGTTTATTCTCCCTGTGTTTGCCTGTTGTTTTTGTGACATTATGTAAATGTATGGTTTATATTTGTTTTTTCTCCAAGTTTTACTTGTTCATTAAAACTTTCTTTATTCTTTATTGTAGCTTGTTTTTCTATTAGTGATTAAAGATCTACCCATTTTAACTCCAGCTGTCTGTGTTCTCCACTGAGCTGCCTGTTCTGACAATTATTTGTGGAAAAAGCCTAATAAAGCTACTTGGTGCTTGCAGCCTACCACTTACGTTTCTCCATTGTTACACGAAAGCTGCATGAGAAACAATAATAGTCTCCAATTTGCAGTGCACAAACATGTATTGATTTCACTAACATTCCTTTATTGAGCAAATCAAAGTTGTAATTTAAGTGTCTCCACAAAAACATGCACCATCTTATATCAAAGCAGAATACATTATAAGGCATGTCCTGGGATTGGAAATCCGATGAATTGCCTGGTTGAATTATGAAATGCAGCATGACACAAAGATTTGCTTATCATTGGAAACAAAACATCATATTGTTTGGTTATGCTTGTGGGAATGTAATGTGATCTCACAATTTCATTTCCCAAGGCCCTGTTGAAAATGTAGCTAAATTGAATGTTGTACAATGGACATTTATGGTTCAAGAAGGCCATGAGTTACTTTTCAGTTCATCATTACATTTGTGATTTCATATTATTTACATATTTACTACTGCTGAGATTTTAGCACATGGCAAAAATAATATAATACTTTGCAAACTACTAAGTAAAAATGACTCACTCATAAAACTGAGAAGTGTTTTGCATGACAGAGACTTCAACAAAATAAATCAAGTTTCTATTTATCTAATCACTTCGGGAAAAAAAGCACCCAGTAATGCTAAAGCCATCAGTGTTGGTGTTGGTGTGTAGTCCTGCTCCTGCAAGCCTGCCTCAGATAAAGTAGAGAAAGAGAAGCTGTGGCCACAAAGTAGTCACCTGCCTAGACAGCATAAGATTTATCCATGTTGCTGTACTAATGATCTGATAAAACTAAAGAGAATTAAATATGGTAATATACAATATTTAATACTAGGCTATAATAGAAGGCTAACACTTACCCAATATCAAGTTTACTGTAGCTAATAAGTAAAGACAATATATTTCAAATTAATATGATCTACTGTTATATAAACAAGGTGATGAAATAGGTGTTAGAAAAGGGTGATAACAGGAGCATTATCTTAAAATGTGTGTTTATACTTGACTGACAGTAATCTCCACAATTTCAGAGAAGAGATCAATTTTGCCAAGTGAAATTTTCAAGTTGTATGAGAGTTGTCTGGATTACGCATGTAACCATGTTCCCTAAAAAGGGACAGAGAAGTTGCGTTTAACATAACACTATGGGGGAGCGCCTCTCGCGCGGCTGGGCATCTGAAGCTTGTGTAAAATCATTCCTATTTATAGGCCTGCCATGATCGGGTGACGTGGCAACTAAGCGCGTCGCGTGATATAAATATGGCACCTGTGAACCGTGCCATCAGTCTCTATTATCTGCAGCAAAGATGCAAGTCACAGGCCTGCCCTGGTATGACAAAGCTACGCAAAGTCTCGTTCCCTTCTCAGTGAACCGGTTTACATGTGTGACCCAGACGTTCCCTTTCAAAGTGAACTTTGATGTTACGAGAATGCCCACTCGGTCATACCAATGGTACGGCCTGTTCAAAAAGACCCAAGCCGGAGGGTCACTGCAAGACACACAAGCCCGGGGTGGAATGAATATCCAGGCTGTAATAACAGATGAATGTGTGTGGTGCAGACCATCCTGCAGCAGCACACACATCCTGTAAGGATAGCCCTTTGGACAAAGCCTGGGTGGAGGTGACCACCCTAGTGGAATGAGCCCTTGTGCCCAGAGGCATAGCGAGACTGCACACCTCGTAAGCAATAGAGATTGCTTCCACTATCCAAATAGAGATGCACTGCTTTGACACAGCATCACCTCTACTGTCGCCGCCAAAGCAGACCAGCAGCTGCTCCACTCTCCAGAGCCGTGGATCTCCTACTCGCTTGAGAGATGTCAGGGCCAGCAGAAGAGCTACCTTTAGAGTCAGAAGCTTCTCAGAGGCTGAGCCTAAGGGCTCAAATGGGGCCCCTGACAGACCTTCCAGGACCACAGAAAGGTCCCAGGAAGGTACGCGCAGCTTGCAGACTGGCCTCAGCCGCCTAACACACATGAACCTCAAAGTTAGAGGATGTTGCCCCACAGAGGCTCCATCAACAGGAGCATGGCTGGCCGAAATGGTGGCCACGTAAGCCCTGATTGTAGAAGGAACCAATTCCGCTGAGAAACGTTCTTGTAAAAACTCCAGGACTGTAGCTATTGCACCGTTTACTGGGTCTAGCTGATGTTTCCCACACCACAAGATAAAACGCTGCCACTTGAGTGCGTACAATTAACTTGTAGATGGTACTCTAGCATTTAACATGGTCTCTACAACCTCAGTTGTTAGACCAGAATCTATGAGCTGGTGCCCCTCAGGGGCCAGACCCACAGTTTCCATAGTTCTGGCCGAGCGTGATAAATCAGCCCTCTGGCTTGAGACAGTAGATCCACTCTAAGGGCTCAAATGGGGCACCTGACAGACTTTGCAGTACCACAGAAAGGTCCCAGGAAAGTATTTGCGGCCTGCAGATGGGCCTCAACCACCTGACACCACACATAAACCTCGAAGTTAGAGGATGTTGCCGCACAGAGGCACTATCAACAAGACTATGATCCAAAACATAAAGCAAAATTTACAATGGAATGGTTCACAAATAAACATATCCAGGTGTTAGAATGGCCAAGTCAAAGTCCAGACCTAAATCCAATCGAGAATCTGTGGAAAGAACTGAAAACTGCTGTTCACAAACGCTCTCCATCCAACCTCACTGAGCTCGAGCTGTTTTGCAAGGAGGAATGGGCAAAAATTTCAGTCTCTCGATGTGCAAATCTGATAGAGACATACCCCAAGCGACTTACAGCTGTAATCTCAGCAAAAGGTGGCACTACAAAGTATTAACTTAAGGGGGCTGAATAATTTTGCTCACCCAATTTTTCAGTTTTTTATTTGTTGGAAAAGTTTGAAATATCCAATAAATTTTGTTCCACTTCATGATTGTGTCCCACCTGTTGTTGATTCTTCACAAAAAAATTACAGTTTTATATCTTTATGTTTGAAGCCTGAAATGTGGCAAAAGGTCGAACAGTTCAAAGGGGCCGAATACTTTTGCAAGGCACTATACATTGCACTCACTGACAAATTTTCCTTCTGCCCAGAGAAGAATTAGTTGTTCCTGCCTATACAGGGCATGGCCATAATCCTCCCTGGTGGTCAATATATGAAACACATGGTAACACATGGTGATCTCTCAATTGAGGAAGAAGAAATTTCAGTGCTAGAAATATGGCCCATATTTCTAGGCAATTTATATGCCACTCCAGATGAGGGCCGCACCAGAGACCGTGCGCTGGAGAGGTGTCTAAGACCACGCTCCAGCCCGTAAAGGGGGTGTCTGTCATTACTGTCTTGAGCTGAGGAGACACCTTTAAAATGTGATCCAAGGCTAGAAATCTGGGACACTCATATTCTCAGAGCACTTAACGATTGCCACGCGACACTGATTATTCTCAGAGGTTTCGTCCTTGGACAAAACCTCCAACTTCTCAGCCACCACTGAACGGTCTCCTGTGCAATAGGCACATAAGGGCCAATAGTCTCCCAAGATCCAGCTTTGTCTTGCTCAGTGTTGATAGGATTGACCCTACGCATGATGGGGATAGAAACCCCCTCATTGTAGTAGAATCCTTATAACCCCTAGAAAAGTTGTCCGCTGCACTGGGGAAAGCATACTTTTCTGAGGTTCAACCTGAGCCCCAAGCTCTTCATGTGGGCGAGAACAAAATCTCAATGTTGAACCGCCAGTTCCCTGGATCATGCTAGAATGAACCAGTCATCGAAGTAGTTTAGTACACGGATGACCTGGAGTCCCAAATGGAGCCCGAGCCATGCACTTTGTGAAGGTGCGAGGGGATAAAGCTAGCGATATTTATATGTGGAATTATGCACCTTTTAGGTGTATGGTCACAAATCAGTCCTCAAACTGAATCTGTGGAACGATAAGTTTGGGCATTAGCATCTTGAAACTGTATGTCCGAAGAGTACAAATGACTATTGCACATTCTATTGGAGGAGAAACATCGGATTTTCGTTACCTTGTGACAGTTCGCTGACCAGAGAACACTGATAACTTGGGACTGCCTTGGCTAGGGGAGGCCCTACAGTAGCACCGGAGGCTAACTGCCCTAACAACCTCATGTCCCTTGATGCGTCCCTTCACAGACCCTCAGGACCACTCGTCTTTGCCTGCTTGGCCTTTATGACCATTCTCAGATCAGGCCTGGTAGCAGGCCTGTGGGTGTCCGGTTCCTCTGGCTGTTTGTGGGCTGCCATACTCGCCTTCTGGGTCTCCCTCGCACTAGTGCTGGTGAGAAAACAGGGAAGGAACTGGTTAAATGCCGCCATATGTTGAGTTCACTAAGCAGGTCTGCTTGGTAGGCCTGCAACACTGTCATTGTCTGCAGTGACCCACAAGCAAGACTACTACCACATAGGCCTTGCCCACCAATGCCATGGTGGCCTTACACGGTGGCTTGGATGGCAAAGCCGGCCCGCCTAATTACCTGCCGTCGATGGAGAGATGTAGCTCACAAGCACCTCCTCCACCTTCAGCATAGCTAAATAGCCATGCGGTTCATTCCCCACAATGGCCGAATAATCCAACATCGTGGGGTTATAAATACGGCTTATGCATGGTCTTCCTACAGAAGACTGATATTTTGCCATGCATTTCTTGAAAAAAGGTTTCTGCAGTGTGAGGGATTTACTTTCACTGGGGAGAAAAAGACTCATCCAGCCTTAGTAATCACTTGAAGCAGCTCTTCATATGCTGCTCTCAGGTTTTAGAACATTCTTCTGGCTCCATGAAGTCAGAGAGAATTTATTACTATTTATTTATTTCCCTTTTGGCTTTCCATAGCGGAAGGAGGAGTTGTGACATGAGCTCCAAAATCCAGCAGAGAGACGAACCCAGAAGACAGAGCCAGAGATAGAATAGCGCTCGTCTCCGGCTCCTCTTCCAGATCCATAAGATATCCCCCAAACCTGAGACAGCTAGCTGCCTCGGCAGCAGCCGGCCCAGATCCGAGAGGCTCTGAAACCCAACTCGCTTCGGCTTCAGAGAAGAGCGCGGTTCGCGAGCCGAGCTGCTTAATGTAGGCATTACCGTGCGCAGCCTCTCGAGACTACCATCGCATGCTACTCTCATAAACACTTCACCCAGAAAGTGTGCACTATTCCTCATGATGTAGCGGGTGCAGGTCGTAACACACTTCCTGAATTCTCTCACTCACATTTTTCTCTCTCGCTCATTCCTTTTTTTCACTCTCTCTTTTTTTTAAAGGGATAGAAAAGTTCTGAGATTTTGAGAAAAGAGAGCGAGGACATGAAGCGTCTTTTGTTTCTTTACACGAACAACTGACATGCAGTCTTTCGCTGAAGGTAATAAAAGCAGATGGCGCAGTTCACAGGTGCCATATTTATATCACACGACGCACTTAATTGCAAGGTCACCTGATCATGGCAGGCCTATAAATAGGCATGATTTTACACAAGCTTCAGATGCCGGTCGTGCGCAAGAGGTGGTCCCCCATAGTGTTATGCTAAATGCAATGTCGAAGTTCCCTTTGAAAAGGAACACTAGTAATCATTACTAATATGCTTGTTAACTTGTTATACTTGGTAATGCTTGTAATACTTGAAACAAAATACTGTTTGTATATTGTGCTAGACTAATCACTTGTATGAGCAAAATTAACAAATAATCTTTTGTATGAATGTGTTCACAATTTACAATAACTATACATTCAGGAACAGACATGGGAAAACATCATTACCTACATACATTTACATTACAGTGATTATACATTCATGTGAAAAAATAAGTACACCCCATGGAAATGGTTGGGTTTTATTTATTTATTTATTTATTTATTTGTGTTTTACATATTTGGCAAGCAAACATTTGATCATGTTTGACACAGTGCCTTGAAGTTGATATACTTGAACAAAACCACAAGGAAAAATAGCTTTTTCAATAATTTATTCAACAGACATATCAAAAGATGTGAAATTCTTCTTGGAAAAAGTAACTACACCCACATAATTGTCTACCAGGCTTGCTGGAATTTTCAAATGCTGTTTCAAATCCCCCACAACATTTCAATGGGATTCAAATCTAGGCCATTCCATAACCCACCATTTCTTCTTTTTGAGCCATTCCTTGTAGATTTCCTGTTGAAATCTTGACTTTTAGCTCAACTTCAACTTCCAGACAGATGGCCTAACATTTTCTTCAATCACTCCTTGATATGATGCAGAATTCATAGTTGAATCAATGAATGCAAGATGTCCAGTCCCTGAGACAGGTAAGCAACCCAAACCATAACATTTCCACCACTGTGCTTCACATGGTATGAGGTGCTTCTCCTGAAAAGCTGTCTTTAGTCTGTGCTAAACATGTCTGCTGTTTACACCTTGGCATGATGACACCACATACTTCAATAGCAAAGGAAACTCCAGACACTAGATATGAGAGGTGAATAAATAAGACAGGTTCCACCTGCACTCCCTAGGTAGATTCTATTCACTGGCATCCAATCTTGAACACTTGATTGTAATTTTATGGATTTGAAGGTGTATTAAATGAAGGGGTGTGCTTACTTTTGACATGTGACTGATCTGTTTTTATTCATTTAAATAGTGAAAATTCCTACAAAATGTCAATTTTATGTGCCATTTGAGTGTATCACTTTTATTAATAGGCACTGTTTCAAAGAGGATCAATGTTTGCTTGCCCAAGTATGTCAAAAAAAGCCAACAATTTCCATGGGGTGTACTTATTTTTTCACATGACTTTACATACAAATTGAGGAATTTATTTGGGTCTGCACTTGTTTTTCATCCTCCCTGAATTTGCAGTGCTGTTGCACTCAAACTAGCCTCAGTGGCTGTTCTTTTCCCTTTTACCTTCTCTGTTACTCCAGTCTCAGGTTTTGTCCCTACTGTTTGTCAAACTCCTTTGATTCTAACTATTGGACTCACTGTTCAGTGTGTTGTATCTCTCTTCAGTAACCACATTATCCCTTGTGTCTGTCCTTCACTTTTTCTTGCAATCAGTCCCTGTCTTTCTTTCTTGTTAAGTGTTTGTCATTTTTCTCTTTGACCAAGTACTGCCATCTGACATCAAGATGTCCTTTCCTCACTGACCTGCTTGAAGTCAAAGCTTACTGCAGGGGGTTAAAATAAGCTAACAACTAACACAGCCTTTAAAAGGGAAAGCAGCTCTCCTTAAGTTGTAAAATATATACGGTGCATCCCATTTGCCAGTATTTGTACAACCATTAAATGATGATTACTATGGAAAATGAATGATTTCTGATGACAAGATTACTGTTTTACAGTCTATTACCAATTCATTTCATTAGCTTTTTAGTTATATAATGAGGTGTTTCTCTCAACGGCTCTGATTTACTGCAACTCAGGGGATTACTGTCAGGCTCATGAACCCTATTGAAGTGATCATAGACAATAAAATTGAATGACAATTAATGGGTATGTGCACCTAAGAGTGGAAGACGCTTCTGTGCACTCTCTCAGGGACAGTTAACTTCCGCTGCTTTGAAATGCACCCCATTCTGTCTTAATACTGTCCGTGGGCACATTTAATAACTTCTGTGCTGCAGAATTTTTTTTTTTTTTTTTTTTTTTTCAATCAGGAGGCACTAAAGAGGGAGGATGTAAAAGTAGATTATCAGTGACAGCTGTGTCAGTGCAAAGAAAAAGAGAAAAAGAGAGGGAGCGAAACTATCGTTTCATCTGACCGGCATGTACAATAACTGATGTGACTGAGGGACTGGAAAGGAAAGAATTAGAATGCTCTTCACAGAAATAGATAGATATGGTGTAAAAAACACTGGAGAAAAATATGCAGAATTACCCCTGAGCGATGGAGTGGACTTGCCACTTACACTCCCTCATCTCTGCTGAGGAATTCTGAAATGATTCTAGCCTGGCATTTCCTTTAGGATCTGCTATGGCAGGTGCTGTGTCCTTGTTTGCCAAGGCTAAAGCCGACACATGTTTGAGTGTGACTGATGCTGTGATGGCGTGTACATACTCCACCGCATTGCAAACAAGCCCTGTGCATTCAGGAGTGAGCGCAAATTTCAAATAGATGCATGTATTGTGCAATATCATGTCACGCTTTCATCGCCAGTTTTGCAGCTACCTGCCCGGTTGGTGTCAGTGGCTATGAGTCATTGTCATGAAACTCTTTGGTGAAGTGCAGGGCAAAATTCACATATTGTTTTGTGACAATGAGGATGTTCTTACAAGGGACATGGTACATTAATTTGAAAGCTGAGATATCATTTAGGGGCATTCTTTTAAAATTTCATCACATCTATTATACAATAACTCACAAAAGTGAGTACACCCCTCACATTTTTGTAAATATTTGATTATATATTTTTATGTGACAACGCTGAAGAAATGCCACTTTGCTACAATGTAAAGTAGTGAGTGTACAGCTTGTGTAACAGTGTAAATTTACTGTCCCCTCAAAATAACTCCTCACACAGACATTAATGTCT
>JAFFST010051419.1:0-10818 GCA_022414735.1 Noturus placidus | reverse complement strand
TAAGTGTGACAAACATGCAAAGGAACAGGAAATGGGGAAGGGGGCAAACACTTTTTCACACCACTGTATCCACAATCACACAATACAATCTAGTGGAAAGCTTCTATTATTGAAGTATTATTTTCTGCTGTCTCATGCACACCTGTTTCTAATCACACACACACAAACACACACACACACACACAGACACACACACACAATAAATGAGACTTCCATTCACCAGATCTGTGCGACATAAGTGCTCAGTTTGTTCCACATCTGACTTTACTAAGCTGTTTGTTTGTGTTCATTGTCATTTTGGTTTTTGGATTATTGGGAGTTTCTGGTTTCACAAGTTCATTTAGCCTAGTCCATGTTGTTTACTCATTGCATGTATTTTGACTTTTATCATGCCTGCCATTTTAGATACCTCTGCATCTGTCTTCATTAAAGCTTTAAACTGCATTTGCATGCTATTATATCCCTTGTCACACACACACACACACACACACACACACACACACACACACACACACACACACACATATATATAAATATATACTATCTGGATGACCTATGGAAACAAATAACCATCGATATCACATCCTGTGTTTCAACATGGTCTTATTTCTTTTGCATGAAATAATTCACCTGTTTTCTTGCAATAACTTCTCAAAAAGACAATTTTCTTGGACTTATCCATCTTATTTATTTAGACTAATACCATAGAG
Source organism: Noturus placidus (assembly GCA_022414735.1). Taxonomy (NCBI): domain Eukaryota; kingdom Metazoa; phylum Chordata; class Actinopteri; order Siluriformes; family Ictaluridae; genus Noturus; species Noturus placidus. The sequence continues at coordinate 10,108 of JAFFST010051419.1, read as the reverse complement.
TAAATTAAATATTGGTTGCTGTGCTATCTACACACTCTGTTGAATCTGCTTTTTTATTTTTTTTTATTTGTTAGCTTTTCCAGTCCCTTTTCCAGAAAAAAAAAAAAAGAAAGAAAGAAATATATTTCCTCACTCTGTTGTGGTCCCTCCAAATAATGTGAATTTTAGTGCAGGCACAAACACCATTTCAGAATGTGGCTTTGTGTTTGATTACACAGATCCGAAATATCCTTTTTCCTTTAGTGAGTTCAGGATTATTTCACTCGAACAGCTGTGCAGTCTTCAAATGTCAAGCTATTAAACAATTAAACTACATTTAGCAATATGCTGTATGCTGTAAACATTTAATTCATGTTTCTAGATGTAAAAATATAAATATATTTCACACAGACCTTAGGAATAATAATAATAATAATAATAATAATAATAATAATAATAATAATAATAATCATTATTATTATTATTAGTAGTATTATTATTGTTAATAATAATAATAATAATAATAATAATAATATTATTATTATTATTATTATTATTATTATTATTATTATTATTATGTTGCACTTTTCCACACTGAGTCTGAAATAACATTGTTTTTTATATCAAATATTTAAAAAATGCTAAAACTCATTATTTGTAAATAATTACAAATATCATACAATCTTATTTTAAAAGTATATATTTTAATCTGTGTTTAAAACACATGCTTGCTGATCTAGTATTCTCTTGAACACTGTTTCTGAGTTTAGGTGCAATATAAGAAAAACATACACCTAAGCATGACAAACCAGGATCAACGGTAACACCAAAATCTAAAAGAAAATACCGATATAGTGTATTGTCTATCTGTATTTACTTACAATAGAGTAACATACAATACATGTCAATGAATAAACCAGCCTACATTCATGTGAAAAAAAAAAAAAGTACCCCCCCCATGGAAATTGTTGGCTTTTTTTTTATATACATATTTGGTCAAGCAAACATTTGTCTTTGAAACAGTGCCTGTTAATAAAGATGATATACTTGCACAAAACCACAAGGAAAATTACATTTTCAATCATTTATTAAACAGAAATTTCAATAGATGTGATATTCTTCTATGGAAAAAGTAAGTACACCCTTGGCCTCAGAAGCTAGTATTGCCCCCTTTAGCAGAAATAACTTCTTGTAGGCATTTTGTATAATTGCCCACAAGGCTTGCTGGAATTTTTGACCACTCTTCCATGCAATATTCTTTCAGTTGCACGATGTTCAAGAGTTTTCTTGCATGTACTGCCTGTTTCAAATCCCCCCACAACATTTCAATTGGATTCAAATCCGGACATTCACTAGGCCATTCCAAAACCCTCCATTTCTTCTTTTTGAACCACTCCTTGGTGTGCTTAGGATCATTATCCTGTTGAAAGCTCCACTTTTATTTCAACTTCAACTTTGAAACCGATGGCCTCCCATTATCTTCAAGCACTTTTTTATATGATGCAAAACTTGTAGTTTAATAAATTAATGCAGGCTGTCCAGTAGCTGACGCAACGAAGCAAGCCAAAACCATAACATTTTCACCACCATGCTTCAGGTCTGCTCCTGGGCTGAATTTGCTGGGACGACCAGTCCTGGACAAATTGGCAGTCATTTGAAATCTGCACCATTTGTAGATGATTTTTTCTTAAAGTGGAATGATGTATTTCAAGTAATTTGGATATCTTTTTAAATCCTTTGCCAGACTCCTAGGCATCCACAACCTTTTTTTTTTCTGAAGGCCTTATTGAACATGAATCCTGGCATAATGACACCATACACATCAATAGCAAAGGGAACACCAGACAATAGACCTGTGAGGCGTATAAATAAGGTTCCAGCTACACTTCCTAAGCGGGTTCTAATCACTGGCACACAATCTTGAACACCTGATTCTAATTTATGGATTTGAAGGTGTGATAAATGTAGGGGTGTACTTACTTTTCCATGTGATAGATCTGATTTAAATTGTAAAAATTACCACAAAATGTAAATTATTTGTGTCATTTGATAGTGTATCACCTTTATTAATAGGCACTGTTTCAAAGAGGAGCAAATGTTTGCTTGTCCATACGACCATATGTACTAGTCATATCAGGTTGTCTTGTGCAGTCTGAACCTGTTTGAATAACATAAGTTCAAACCCAGGGATCAACATAGGATTTGCATTAGGGTAATGTGATAAACAACAGTAGATCCATAGGGCACTATGCACAAATGTACAAGATCTATGGAAACAAAAGCACACATTGATCTTGTGGGCCATCTTGCCAGATTGTTATGCTTGATGTAACTTATAGGTTTTCTTGTAATAACTTCACTTTCCTCTACATATGCTTGAAGAACTACCAACCAACTCTTTGTAGCCAATAATTCATCAGCCAGAAACCATCCTGCAGAGCCAGTGTATCCAAGGGTTCCTGAATTAAAGAAAAAGATGACAGTTTTCTAGAAAACATGGCATGGACATTCCTAACGGATGGAGTGACAATGACATATTCTGCATTTAAATGTGTTCTGCGGCAAAGAGCAAGTCTTTGAATACATAAATGAACTGCCCCCTACTATGCTCAAATACATTTTAATTTGGGTCCTTTAAGTCTTTTATACAGCTCTGAGAGAGAGAGAGAGAGAGAGAGAGAGAGAGAGAGAGAGAGAGAGAGTTTCTCGTTCTCCCCTGCTCTCTCTTATTGACATACTTCATGTGTGGGGAGAGCGATGGGGGATATTAAATGTAAGAGTCATATAGCTCTCATTTCTCCGCTTCTAATTACATGCACTGTGGTGGCCAGGCCTGGAGGAAATCTTGCCTTAAGCCATGACACCCTAGAGGTTAGTCTCCGTCTTACTCTTTTCCTCACATCACTCCCTTTGCCGCATTTATTTCGTACCCTCCAGCCTTCTTGCCTTTATTGCGACATATTAATATCATTAAATTAATTAGCTGCTGGTACGTCCAGAGATTTCAGGGATAATGAAGTGTTAAGCGGATAGCCTGGATGTCTTAACTTTACTTGCTCCCTCAGGAGTAATGTATAACTTCTCATTTCCATCAAACTGAAGTTGTTCTAAGAGTGTGCATGCAGATGTGGTTTATCTTAAACTTATTGAAAACAAGCAATTGGACGGCGGGTGACAATATAACACTTTCTGTTAGAAAATACCATAGGAACCTCAGATTAATGTGTAGCATTTTAAGTAGATGGGTGTTCCATACATAGGTCCATCCCTGTGGGAAAAGAAGTGCGCTTTTATATATAGTACTTTGTATTTTGTGGTTAGCAGTAGTAAATTTATTCTCTATGGATGCTTGGTGAGTCGCTCAGGTAGAACAGCTCCGGTGTTCTTTTTTCACCACCAGACTACATCTCCAACAACATCTGCAAGTGTTCTGAACACCTCAAGGGGTGTGTGTGTGTGTGTGTGTGTGTGCGCGCGTGCAGAGAAGAGTAGGAGTTAGGTCTATCTACAATTCAGGGGTAGTAAAAGTTGGGGAAATATGTTTAAAGCACCGTTTAAAACACCTGGGAATATTGGCTTCGGCTTTTCTTCCCATCTTGATTCACCTCAACTCACACTCTGTTTTACTTAAGTCTCTGAGTGAGCGGAGCAGTTATATCATAAGAGGGAGCTAGTCCGTCGCTAGCCAGAGTGCTGCAGTTTTACTGTATATTTATTGCACTGGGAATTTGAATATCAGAGTTTTCATTTGCATGCCTTGTTTATTTTTTTCATTGCAGGCTGGAGTGTGAACCATGGAGATTGTGAATATCCAAATTCCCTCAGGAGTAACTGGGTATAAAAAAAAAGTCAACCAATGTCTTTGCAGAAAGTTGAAGGGCACTGTGCTGTGCAGGAGCTTACTTGTTCGAGATTAGCTTGTCAAATGAAGTCAGCTCCGTATCAAAGTCTGGTGCACAAAGCACATTCACAAGCACAAACAAATAAACAGATGGCCGCATTTCCCATTAAACAGACGTGAGCTAATCTTCCCAGCTTGACCATGCAGCAATCATATGGGACTCTCCCAAATGGAGCCATTGTGCAAACTGTGCTTAGCAGGGGAAATTTAAACAATTACAAAAGCAAGGGTGGACTGGTGTGCGTCAAAGTGTGTGTGTGTGTGTGTGTGTGTGTGTGTGTGTGTGTGTGTGTGTGTGTGAATGGAATTGTACTGCAGCTACAACCGCTGACAGAAAATGCCCATGCAACCCAATCCCAAACAAAACTCAAATACTGTCAACATAATTTCAATTGCACCAAGAACTGGTAAGCACAGTATTTGACTGTATCTGTATTTTATGTTGTTCTGCAGTGGAAATAATACCTTCTGCGATTACACTCATTTCTGCAGCTATATATGGTTAGTCAGTGTCCCTGAATAGGAAGGCGATTGAGTTGCAGCACATAATTTTCCAGCCCAGGAATCATTCAGTGGTAGAATAGTAATCCACAGTTTATTATGGGAAAATGATCATCTCCCTGCCAGCATGTTGGACGAAGCTCCACTATCAGACTTTATTAGCTGGGCAGAGAGAGCTCATGATACAGAATATATATATATATATATATATATATATATATATATATATATATATATATATATATTTCTAACAGATTCATGTTTATATATTTATTGCCAAGACTACCAAAACACATTTTCCATTTATAAACATATATTACTGGTCTGGTTCTGTAAATGTACAAACAATACAAATTATGTGCACACAGTGATTATTGCTGAAGAACAGCCATGGGCTATTTTAATAGGCAAATTCTGTGTATACAGGCTGTCGTAGGTTGGCAATTAGTGCATACACACAATAGGTCCAATCTGATGAGGGCAAAATCAAACTGTATTTACTCATACGTTTCTTTTTATAAACTTTTTTAGTTCATGGATCAGATGGATTTTTGGTTTTGTATTTTTATTTGTCTTTGCATTGGAGAAAATGTGTCTACATTACATTGTAATATGCAGCATTATTTGCTTTGGTAAGTAATTGGTTCATAATAGACGTGTCTCTGACTGGGAGTCACCTAAGAACCAAAATGAATTTAAAAAGAAAACAAACATCGACATGGATTAACAGTTATTTAATTTCTACTGCAGCATTATTCATCAATTTCCCAAAACATGTATCAACAGGTAAAAATATTCACTCATTCCTTCACAGTAACCACTTTATCCTTTTCTGGATCTAGAGCCAGTCCCAGGAGACACACCCCAAAATCACACATCAATTCATTGTAGGGTGCCATGCAAACACACAAACATTCACAGATAAAACAATCACAACTAGGCAAGTCAGCATACTGGCTTGTTTTTGGTGGCTAGCAAAACCAAAGAACCCAGAGGAAAACCATGTAGACATGGAAAAATAAAACATTTCAAATACAACCTGAGCTCAGGATAAAACTGGGAACCCTTAAAATTTATCTAAATATTGAGTTGTGCAAGCTTACATCTTATATTAAACATATTAAGTAAACATTAACAAAAAGCAAAAAGTCACATTTCTCTAAAATGCTTTAACTCTAAACAGTCTATTAGCTTAAACAATGTAAATGTAACAATCATTTGACATTTTTTTGAATCCTATTAAAGTAGTTATTTTATTTTATTTTCATACTCACTGGTTCATGTGCTTACATTCTATGAAAGTGTAGATGCACAACAACATTTTAAATGCAACTTTAATTACAGTTATTGAGTGTGAAGGTACTCGATTAGTCTTAATCGAAACTCAATTTGTTTAAGCTTCTTCTTTTGCTTTACCTCAAATCAACCTTTTCCAGACCACTGGGATTTTCATTTAGCTTTAAAATAATGTAGAGTTGCTGGAAATTGAGGATTTCTTAATCTTAGTGTGAAGGAAAGAGAAAAAAAATAAAAAAAAAATAATTGTCATAATTGTTTTATGGTAAAATTATTTTAACGGATACTGGAAACCTTTAAGCCATTTTTAATCAGTCTGGGTGTCCACCCAGTCTTCTGGAAAATTAAATCACACTTTGAACTTGTCCATTGACAACTAATAATGCTTTACATGTAATGCTCCTACAGGCTGTATATTTTGTTTATCTCTATTTAAGATACCGCATTACCAAAATATTTGCAAGGCAGCATTCCACAGAACTACTAAATTACTCATTGGGTATGTCTTAGTTAAATCTAGCCCTAGACTATTGAAAGATTTTGAAAGTAAAATTTCCTCTACCGCTGTCAGCTGTTCAGGACTAAAAGTTGAAATCCATGCCCGTCTTGAAATCTATGATGTCTGAATGTCATTAAGAGCCAGTGACATGGGCCAGGCTTCTCATTTAGTTCACTTCTCCATAAAGGTCAAGTCTAACTGAGAGTTATGCAAATGCCCTTTCTGGGTCTCCATTTGCATTGTGGGAGCTCTTTTATAGAGATTGCAGAGCAGGGGTACTTAAAGAGCGCTCACACCAATTTTACTTAAAATCCTGGTGGGCATTCTCTAAGCTAAAGAGCAGAAAGCATTTCATGCTGTGTTTGATGGGTTTGAAGCTGTTAATGTGGCAGAAGAGAACCACTGGATCTTTTAATTAAAATGGATGAAACAAGGGCACATCTGAAGATTTACTTGCCTGTATTTGAAACAAGCCATTTGTATAAAGATAGGTTTCACTGGTAAAAAAAAAAAAAAACTTATTTAATTAAATAACATTTTTTTTACAAGTGAAAGAAGATAATCATGCTGAGGCACTGCCGTCACAGATTCAGTGTTGTTTTTTTATGTTTAACAAATGAGATGAAAGAACAATTGTGCTGTCTGTAGCATCCTGCTATACGCATGGGCAACATCTGTTTAGAGCACATTCCTATTAACACAGAATTAATTCCATGCCCCTGTTCAACTGGATATTGATTAGGACATCTTGTTAAAGTATCATGGCACACTCAAAATGCATTTCATTTATAGACACATTTTTGGATTTTAGTAAGACAACAATGAGAGAGAGAGAGAGAGAGAGAGAGGGAGAGTGCGAGAGGAGGGGAAACACTTCACTTCAGCTGTCATTGCAAATCAGTAACCTATTGAATAGGATCGTAATTCTGTGCTTTACACATCAAATGATTAGAAATCATTTTCATGGTTAGAAACAAGAAAACTCTAAAAATGCTCATCAATGTGCCATTCAATTTTAGAGCTGAGAATAATAGCAAATTAAGCAATACTGAGTGACATATGTCACTCCAATGTTGTGCTTTTTAGTCAATAGAAATTAATATTTCATCTATGGATAGTATTGATTTAAAAAGTGAAAAAAATAAATAAATACACAATAGTGCAGGTGGGAGATTGGACTGAGAAACACATTGAGAGACAGACTGACACAGGCGAGTCAGTGGGTGGGATCTTTTCTATTATGAGTCTCAGTGGTGTTTTAACCACTGCAATTATACGGAAACACTTGAATGACCAATTCAGTTAGTGAGTCTCCATCACCACAGGCCTGCAGAGAACCACCAACCTTGTACGCATGGAGAAGCAAACATTTAGACACACATACAAAGACATGCTCTATTTTTCATGCAGAATTATAGAACTGTCACATTCTTGTGCACTAATTCTAACATTGTTGAACAAAATGTTTAGTTTAGTTTCCCACTGCTCTTATGATAGGAAACAGACCATGACTCTATGGATGATGATTTAGTCATTGAAATTGTTACAACAAAAAAAAGAGAGTCCACAAACATGGGCATAAACAGAGTAAATGAAACTATGAATGCATTAGCTTTTAAGGAGATACAAAGCAAAGAACATATAAATATAAGGATTGGGGATTTATTAGGTGATGCAAACTGGACAACCCCAAAGTAACAAGGCCTTGTTATAAGCCATAGTCCAATATGGCTAGACACATCCACTTATTGGCTAACTTTTAGAGGATAAGCACAAGGCTAAACAATGACATATAGACAAAGCAAAAAAGACTAGAGAATTCTAGAAAGTAAGACATTGCACAATGCAAATACATTGTAAGTACAAGGCTTCATAGAGAGTGTCTATGAAGACAGCGTTGGTGTAGTTTTGCAGGTGCTGATGTTCTCAGTAATCAGAGTGTGTAGTGTCAATTCGTGATCTATGAGAGCTGAGTGTTCTGAGGGGATACATGTGTTCTCAGAGGCTTGCCACTTTGGGGGTTTTAGCATTTAAAACATATATTTTAGGAATTTAGACATTCAGAAATTAATATTTTCTGTGTGGCCATGTTAAGAAATATCGTGGCTGTGATGTGATGACATCAAACATTAAGAACATAGCTAGCGCGCCAATTATCTTAATTGTACCATCATGTGTTTTTGGTCATAACCTGTAAAAATAAAAAAAATACAAAGATATACAGTGTTTTCATTGCATGTGGTGGCTTGCAGTCGTGGGTATGCCAGTTCCACACCCAGGCTATTCAAAGATTGTTAGACAACATTGCCTGTTTCTTTATAGTTATTACATAATGACACATGATTCTGTCACAAAGCACATGGAAGACTTGTAAAAACAAACAAACAAACAAAAAAGGTTTCATTTCATTGGCCAGTATGTTTTATTCATTTAAATAAAATAAATAAACCCCCCAAGAACAACTGTAAATGTCGGCCATGTGGCAACCTCTCCAGTACAAGTGTGCCAAATTCCAGTCCTGAGTGCTGAGTTTTGCATTCTACCTAATTTAACACACCTGATTCAATTAACTAATTACTAAGACATTTATGAGCTGAATTTAGGGTGTTTTTAGTGTCTTTATTTTTTTTTTATTGTTATATGTGTAGCCCGGGCTAAAATACCTTTGCCAGTAAAATGTATATATAGTTAATTAAATGAGAGATGATGCCTAAATACTATAGAATGCACATGAGTCAGTAAAAAGTAAGTAGTTAAAATAGAACATCATTAAGAATGTGTTTTATTAAAAGGTTAAAATGTTTAAATAAGGTTTCAGAACGTTAAGATGGTTGAATGTTGTAGTTTGTTAAGTGTGTATAGTTTGTTTGATGTGTACAGAAGATAGCACCTGCTAGAAATGTGACAAACTAAGTTGATGAGCCGGTGACATGTCAATCGTTGATTTTCTGTACCCTGATTGGAATGTATACCCTGACAACCAATCCAAATTCATTCCCAAGTAAAGGGGTGGGACTTAAACGGTAGCTGACTCAGATCTCACGACATCGGAGCACACAGAGAGAGACATTGTACGAGAGCAATTTGTTCCTAACCTGTGGTTGACGACCAGTTACCTTGAGTGTTGGACTTTTTGTGATCTACAAGAGGAAGTGTCAAACTTGTTAATGTTTTTTTTTTTTTTTGTATGGTGACTGAATGTTACTGTTGCCTGAAAACCGAGTCATGTGCTAAATGCTGTTAGCGTTAGCCGGCTGCTCATAGCCTACACGAGGAGGACATTGTGGCTGTAAAAAGGGAAAGTTCCTGTGGACCGCGACGGAGGACTGTTTTCCTTTTTCCAGTGGGATATGATGGACTGTATTTTTCTTCCTGAGCTGCGTTTCTCCGTTTGCGAGCTGTTGCTGTGTGCTGCCAGAGACCTTCATCCCATTTCCCTCACCTTCTCTTACCCTTGCTCATCCTCCGAGGTTGTGAGTACTCATAACTTTGCACGTGCACGTTTCGTATTTTTTTTTTTGCTTGTGAATCAAGTGAATCAGCCATTTTATGTTTTGGGCCTCAACGCACCCGAGCAACGATCCAGGCCTGCAACGAGGTTTTTGCTAAATGCCATAAGTTATATGGGTGTGTGTGTGTGTGTGTGTGTGTGTGTGAATTTGGGCCCCAGCATAGTGTTTGTATGTTACACTTACCGAGGAAATGTACTGGTTATATTTATATAGAGTAAAATGACACAAGACACCTAAGAGTTACCAAAGAGTTACTAACAAGGTTTTGAGTTTTATCTTTGAGTATTTTAAAATGTTATTTCAAGTTGGTTATATTTGGTAAAGGGATTAGTTTAAGTTAAAATAAGTTAAACGGGAATTTGTGTTTCTTTTATTATTGCTGAATGAATTAAATCATTGTGTTTCTTTTACTAAAACATA